>OV050030.1:193470162-193688489 GCA_920105625.2 Clusia tigrina
TAAGTTGTCATCTTTCCGTAGTGGTGGCTGATACCTTATCTGAGTTTTTAATTTCTTTGTGCATTTCCATAATGAGTAGTTCGTATCCTGGGTAGGCGTCAAGTTTTTTAGGTAATTTTCAACTTATATATTTTGTCTTTTAGTTAATATTTTCTTGAGTTTTTTGCAGGCTATATTTAAATTGTGTTTATCCTCAGGCGATCTAGTTAGGTGCCACCTCTTTCTGAGCTTTCTCTTCTCAATAATTTGCTTTCTTATGAAAATATCCGTTGTAGGTTTATTTATTCTAAATTTATGCTGTTGGCTTGATTTGTTTCCTGCGTCTAGGACCACATTATTGAAGTGAATAATTGCACGTTCAATGTCTAATTGTGTTTTCAGTGTGATAGACATATTCAGTTGATTTTCAATATGCTGTCTCTACTCATTCCAGTTTGTTTTGTGGTTAAAAATCTTAGCTATTGGTTCTATGGGTTTTATATCAGTTGTGTAGTCAAGTATTATCGGAGAGTGGTCTGAAGAAAGTTCAAAGCAAGCTTTAATTTTTAATTGGTTACACTTTATATTTTTTGTTATACTGAAGTCGATTAGATGTGGTATCTTCTTCCTATCTGTTGGCCAGTAGGTGGGTTCACCTGAGCTTAAAAATCTGCAGTTATTTTTGTTTATAGCATTAATCAGATTTCGTCCTTTTTTATTGGTTAGCCTAGATCCCCAGTCAGTGTGTTTTGCATTCAGATCTCCAGCTGCAATGAATCTTACGCCAAGCGTCTTTATGTAGTCATCATATTGATCCGTCGTTATTAGGTGTCTGGGGGACAGTAAACTGAGGAAATGAGTATTGTCCCACTTGTATCCTCAATTTGCACAGTAGTGGATTGAATATGAGGTGTTGCATATAGTTGCCGTTCAGCATGTTTTAATAGTGAATTTATTATGATAGCTGTCCCACCACGAGCTTTACCATCAGGATGATTTGTCATATAAATTTTATATCCAGGAAATACTAAAAAGCTTTTGTTCGTAAAATGTGTTCCTGAAACTAGAGCTATATCAATTTTCTTGTCAGACAAAAATTGCTTCAACTCAAGAAAATGTTTTGTTAGGCCATTTGCATTCCAAGCTACAATTATTAAACTATTACTTTCGTGCATTTAAGCTTGCTCGTAACATTGTACTGATATTCATCATATTAGTCATTTGAGTGATTAGGGATTTCACCATGTCTTTAAGTGCATTAATATCACTATCGTATGAATCTGTGGTATTTTGTTCAGTTTTATTTGGATTTGACGACCCTGCAATGTCGGCATAGCTTACACCTGTTTTAACTGCTGATCTATCCATATTTTTGGTCTGTAATAATAATGGATCCTTTCGGCGTAAAGATGGAAACCTTTGAATTTTTATGGCTTTGTATATTTCACAGCCTTTATAGTTTGCAGTATGATTTCCGCCACATAGTGCACATTCAATTTACGCTGCGTTGGTTATTTTTTTTTACATTCACTTGTTAGATGCTTTTCAGCGCATTTCACACATACTGGATCCCTTGTACAGTAGTTTTTTGTATGTCCGTATTTTTGGCATTTAATGCATTGCGCGACTTCTCTTTTATGATGAGGTGCCTCAAAAACTACTATGCAATGCATTAATTTGTTAATGCTATAAATATCTTTATTATTAGTATTTGTTTCCAGTTCTATGCTAAACAGTGGTAGCGGTTTTTTTGTTGTCCGTTGAGTTATGTTAGTTATGTTTAAAACTTTGTGACCGTTTTCACCAAGCTCATTTTTAATTTCTTCTTTGTCTGCGGAGGGGTGCATATTGCGAAGAATGACTTTGAAACCTCTTTCATTTTTGGGTTTAAATGTGTACAGCTTCGTACCTTTTTGCTTTTGCATTTGGAATATTTTTGTGTATGTTTCCGAGTCATTCGATTGAACTCGTACTTCATTGTTTGTTAATATTTTAAATATGAAGTTACTGTCTGCAACAGCGGTAAGCCCATTTTTTTAACGTCTTTATGCATTCTACGCCTTGTACGTATATAGGGGGTGGTTTGTTTAAACTTTTTTTTTCCGGACTAGTTGTTTTTTCTTTTTCGGACTCATTTTGATCAACTTGTCCACTGTGCGAGGGTCAACGGTCAAAGCAGCAAATCTGTTTTTTTCTTTCGACGCCTACTGATACGCCGACTGAGGCAGATAGGGGTAGATATAGGTATAGAGAAGGCAGCTGACCCCCCAATCGACAGCGGCAGAGACTGACACGCCTACAGAGACGCTGACAGAGGCTGCGACGCCGACTGAGACGCCGACAGAGGCAGATAGGGGTAGATATAGGCATAGAGAAGGCAGCAGACCCCCCCATCGACAGCGGCAGCGACTGAGACGCCTACAGAAACGCTTACAGAGGCTACGACGCCGACTGGGACGCCGACTGAGGCAGATAGGGGTAGATATAGGCATAGAGAAGGCAAAAGACTCACCCAATCGACAGCGTCAACGGCTGAGACGCCTACAGTGACGCTGACAGAGGCTGCGACGCCGACTGAGACGCCGACTGAGGCAGATAGGCATAGAGAAGGCATCAGACCCTCCTCAATCGAAAGCGGCAGCGACTCAGACGCCTACAGAGTCGCAGACAGAGACTACGACGCTGACTGAGACGCCGACTGAGGCAGATAGGGGCACATACAGGCATAGAAATGGCAGCAGACCCCCCCCCCCCAATCAACAACGGCATCGACTGAGACGCCTACAGAGATTCTGACAGAGGCTGCGACGCCGACTGAGACAGATAGGTGTAGATCTATGCATAGAGAACTCAGCAGACGACCCAATCGACAGCGGCAGCGACTGAGACGCCTACACAGACGCCGACAGAGGTTGCGACGCCGACTGAGACAGATAGTTGTAGATTTAAGCATACAGAAGGCAGCAGACCCCCCAATCGATAGCGGCAGTGGTTGAGACGCTTACAGAGACGCTGAAAAAGGCTTCGACGCCGACTCAGACCCCGACTGAGGCAGATAGGGGTAGATATAGGCATACAGAAGGCAGCAGACCCCCCAATCGACAGCGGCAGCGACTGAGACGCCTACAGAGACGCTGACAGAGGCTGCGACGCCGACTGAAACGCCGACTGAGGCAGATAGGGGTAGATTTAGGCATAGAGAAGGCAGAAGACTCACCCAATCGACAGCGGAAACGGCTGAGATGCCTACAGTGATGCTGACAGAGGCTGCGACGCCGACTGAGGCAGATAGGGGTAGATATAGGCATAGAGAAGGCAGCAAACCCCCCAATCGATTGCGGCAGAGATTGAGACGCCTACCGATACGCTGAAAGAGGCTTCGACGCCGACTGAGGCAGATAGGATTAGATATAGGCATAGAGAAGGTATCAGACCCCTCCAATCGAAAGCGGCAGCGACTCAGACTCCAACAGAGTCGCATACAGAGGCTGCGACGCCGACTGAGGCAGATAGGGGTAGATATAGGCATAGAGAAGGCAGCAGACCCACCAATAGACAGCGGCAACGACTAAGACCCCTACAGAAATGCTGACAAAGGCTGCGGCGCCGACTGAGGCAGATAGGTGTAGATATAGGCATAGAGAAGGCAGCAGACCCACCAATGGACAGCAGGAGCGACTGAGACGCCTACAGAGACGTTTGCAGATTCTGTGGCGCCTACTGAGACGCCGACCGAGGCAGATAGGGGTAGATATAGGCATAGGGAAGGCATCAGACCCCCAATCGACAGCGGCAGCGACTGAGACACCTACAGAGACGCTGACAGAGGCTGCGACGCCGATTGAGGCAGATAGGGGTCGATATAGGCAGAGAGAATGTAGCAGATCCCCCCCTCCCAATTGACAGCGGCAGCGACTGAGACTCCTGCAGAGTAGCTGATAGAGGCTGCGACGCCGACTGAGGCAGATAGGTGTAGATATAGGCATAGAGAAGGCAGCAGACACGCCAATCGACAGCGGCAGCGACTGAGACACCTACAGAGACGCTGTCAGAGGCCGCGACTATGACTGAGACGCCGTCTGAGGCAGATAGGGGTAGATATAGGCATAGAGAAAGCAGCAGACCCACCAATGGACAGCGAGAGCGACTGAGACGCCTACAGAGACGTTTGCAGAGGCTGCGGCGACTACTGAGACGCCGACCGAGGCAGATAGGGGTAGATATAGGCATAGAGGAGGCAGCAGACCCCCTAATCGACAGCGGCAGCGATTAAGACACCTACAGAGACGCTGACAGAGGCTGCGATGCCGACTGAGAAGCCGACTGAGGCAGATAGGGGTAGATATAGGCATACAGAAGGCAGCAGACGCCCCAAACGACTGCGACGCCAACTGAGACGCCTACTGAGGCAGATAGGGGCAGATATTGGCGTACAGAAGGCAGCATACCCCCAATAAACAGCGGCAGCTACGGAGACGCCTACAGAGCCGCTGATAGAGGCTGCGACGCCGACTCAGGCAGATAGGGGTAGATATAGGCATAGAGAAGGCAGCAGACCCCCCAATCGACAGCGGCAGCAACTGAGACGCCTACAGAGACGCTGACAGAGGCTGCGACGCCGACTGAGAAGCCGACTGAGGCAGACAGGGGTAGATATAGGCATACAGAAGACAGCAGACGCCCCAATCGACAGCGGCGGCGGCTCAGACGCCTACAGAGACGCTGACAGGGGCTGCGACGCCGACTCAGACGCCGACTGAGGCAGATAGGGGTAGATATAGGACTAGAGAAGGCAGCAGACATCCCAATCGACAGCGGCAGAGACTGACACGCCTACAGAGACGCTGACAGAGGCTGCGACGCCGACTGAGAAGCCGACTGAGGAAGATAGGGGTAGATATAGGAATAGAGAAGGCAGCAGACCCCCCAATCGACAGCGGCAGAGACTGACACGCCTACAGAGACGCTGACAGAGGTTGCGACGCCGACTGAGACGCCGACTGAGGCAGATAGGGGTAGATATAGGAATAGAGAAGGCAGCAGACCCCCCAATCGACAGCCTCAGAGACTAACACGCCTAAAGAGACGCTGACAGAGGTTGCGACGCCGACTGAGGCAGATAGGGGTAGATATAGGCATAGAGAAGGCAAAAGACTCACCCAATCGACAGCGGCAACGGCTGAGACGCCTACAGTGACGCTGACAGAGGCTGCGACGCCGACTGAGACGCCGACTGAGGCAGATGGGGTAGATATAGGCATGGAGAACGCAGCTGACCCCCCAATCGACAGCGGCAGCTACTGAGACGCCTACAGAGACGCTGACAGTGGCTGCGACGCCGACTCAGACGCCGACTGAGGCAGATAGGGGTACATATAGGAATAGAGAAGGCAGCAGTCCCCCCAATCGACAGCGGCAGAGACTGACACGTCTACAGAGACGCCGACAGAGGTTGCGACGCCGACTGAGGCAGATAGGTGTATATCTATGCATAGAGAAGGCAGCAGATGACCCAATCGACAGCGGCAGCGACTGAGACGCCTACAGAGACGCCGACAGAGGTTGCGACGCCGACTGAGACAGATAGTTGTAGATTTAAGCATACAGAAGGCAGCAGACCCCCCCAATCGATTGCGGCAGTGGTTGAGACACCTACAGAGACGCTGAAAAAAGCTTCGACGCCGAATCAGACCCCGACTGAGGCAGATAGGGGTAGATATAGGCATAGAGAAGGCAGCAGAAACCCCAATCGACAGCGGCAGCGACTGAGACGCCTACAGAGACGCTTACAGAGGCTGCGACGCCGACTGAGATGCCGACTGAGGCAGATAGGGGTAGATATAGGCATAGAGAAGGCAGCAAACACCCCAATCGATAGCGGCAGAGATTGAGACGCCTACAGATACGCTGAAAGAGGCTTCGACGCCGACTGAGGCAGATAGGATTAGATATAGGCATAGAGAAGGCATCAGACCCAACAATCGGAAGCGGCAGCGACTCAGACACCAACAGAG
The DNA here is from genome assembly GCA_920105625.2 of Clusia tigrina. Lineage (NCBI taxonomy): Eukaryota > Metazoa > Arthropoda > Insecta > Diptera > Clusiidae > Clusia > Clusia tigrina. The sequence goes on from OV050030.1 coordinate 193,476,156, forward strand.
TCGCAGACAGAGGCTGCGACGCCGACTGAGGCAGATAGGGGTAGATATAGGCATAGAGAAGGCAGCAGACCCACCAAGAAACATCGGCAACGACTAAGACGCCTACAGAAATGCTGACAGAGGCTGCGACGCCGACTGAGGCAGATAGGTGTAGATATAGGCATAGAGAAGGCAGCAGACCCACCAATGGACAGCGGGAGCGACTGAGACGCCTACAGAGACGTTTGCAGAGGCTGCAGTGCCTACTGAGACGCCGACCGAGGCAGATAGGGGTAGATATAGGCATAGGGAAGGCATCAGACCCCCAATCGACAGCGGCAGCGACTGAGACACCTACAGAGACGCTGACAGAGGCTGCGACGCCGACTGAAGCAGATAGGGGTAGATATAGGTAGAGAGAATGCAGCAGATCCCCCCCTCCCAATTGACAGCGGCAGCGACTGAGACTCCTACAGAGAAGCTGATAGAGGCTGCGACGCCGACTGAGGCAGATAGGTGTAGATATAGGCATAGAGAAAGCTGCAGACCCACCAATGGACAGCGGGAGCGACTGAGACGCCTACAGAGACCCTTGCAGAGGCTGCAGCGACTACTGAGACGCCGACCGAGGCAGATAGGGGTATATATAGGCATAGATAAGGCAGCTGATCACACCCCCCACCACCAAATTTTCAGCGGCAGCGAGTGAGACTCCTACAGACACGCTGACAGAGGCTGCGACGCCGACTGAGGCAGATAGGGGTAGATATAGGCATAGAGAAGGCAGCAGACCCCCCCATCGACAGCGGCAGCGACTGAGACGCCTACAGACACGCTTACAGAGGCTACGACGCCGACTGGGACGCCGACTGAGGCAGATAGGGGTAGATATAGGCATAGAGAAGCCAAAAGACTCACCCAATCGACAGCGTCAACGGCTGAGACGCCTACAGACACGCTTACAGAGGCTACGACGCCGACTGGGACGCCGACTGAGGCAGATAGGGGTAGATATAGGCATAGAGAAGGCAAAAGACTCACCCAATCGACAGCGTCAACGGCTGAGACGCCTACAGTGACGCTGACAGAGGCTGCGACGCCGACTGAGACGCCGACTGAGGCAGATAGGCATAGAGAAGGCATCAGACCCTCCTCAATCGAAAGCGGCAGCGACTCAGACGCCTACAGAGTCGCAGACAGAGACTACGACGCTGACTGAGACGCCGACTGAGGCAGATAGGGGCACATATAGGCATAGAAAAGGCAGCAGACCCCCCTAATCAACAACGGCATCGACTGAGACGCCTACAGAGATTCTGACAGAGGCTGCGACGCTGACTGAGACAGATAGGTGTAGATCTATGCATAGAGAACTCAGCAGACGACCCAATCGACAGCGGCAGCGACTGAGACGCCTACACAGACGCCGACAGAGGTTGCGACGCCGACTGAGGCAGATAGGGGTAGATATAGGCATACAGAAGGCAGCAGACCCCCCAATCGACAGCGGCAGCGACTGAGACGCCTACAGAGACGCTGACAGAGGCTGCGACGCCGACTGAAACGCCGACTGAGGCAGATAGGGGTAGATTTAGGCATAGAGAAGGCAGAAGACTCACCCAATCGACAGCGGAAACGGCTGAGACGCCTACAGTGATGCTGACAGAGGCTGCGACGCCGACTGAGGCAGATAGGGGTAGATATAGGCATAGAGAAGGCAGCAAACCCCCCAATCGATTGCGGCAGAGATTGAGACGCCTACCGATACGCTGAAAGAGGCTTCGACGCCGACTGAGGCTGATAGGATTAGATATAGGCATAGAGAAGGTATCAGACCCCTCCAATCGAAAGAGGCAGCGACTCAGACTCCAACAGAGTCGCATACAGAGGCTGCGACGCCGACTGAGGCAGATAGGGGTAGATATAGGCATAGAGAAGGCAGCAGACCCACCAATAGACAGCGGCAACGACTAAGACGCCTACAGAAATGCTGACAAAGGCTGCGGCGCCGACTGAGGCAGATAGGTGTAGATATAGGCATAGAGAAGGCAGCAGACCCACCAATGGACAGCGGGAGCGACTGAGACGCCTACAGAGACGTTTGCAGATTCTGTGGCGCCTACTGAGACGCCGACCGAGGCAGATAGGGGTAGATATAGGCATAGGGAAGGCATCAGACCCCCAATCGACAGCGGCAGCGACTGAGACACCTACAGAGACGCTGACAGAGGCTGCGACGCCGATTGAGGCAGATAGGGGTCGATATAGGCAGAGAGAATGTAGCAGATCCCCCCCTCCCAATTGACAGCGGCAGCGACTGAGACTCCTGCAGAGTAGCTGATAGAGGCTGCGACTATGACTGAGACGCCGTCTGAGGCAGATAGGGGTAGATATAGGCATAGAGAAAGCAGCAGACCCACCAATGGACAGCGAGAGCGACTGAGACGCCTACAGAGACGTTTGCAGAGTCTGCGGCGACTACTGAGACGCCGACCGAGGCAGATAGGGGTAGATATAGGCATAGAGGAGGCAGCAGACCCCCTAATCGACAGCGGCAGCGATTAAGACACCTACAGAGACGCTGACAGGGGCTGCGATGCCGACTGAGAAGCCGACGGAGGCAGATAGGGGTAGATATAGGCATACAGAAGGCAGCAGACGCCCCAAACGACTGCGACGCCAACTGAGACGCCTACTGAGGCAGATAGGGGCAGATATTGGCGTACAGAAGGCAGCATACCCCCAATAAACAGCGGCAGCAACTGAGACGCCTACAGAGACGCTGACAGAGGCTGCGACGCCGACTGAGAAGCCGACTGAGGCAGATAGGGGTAGATATAGGCATACAGAAGACAGCAGACGCCCCAATCGACAGCGGCGGCGGCTGAGACGCCTACAGAGACGCTGACAGGGGCTGCGACGCCGACTCAGACGCCGACTGAGGCAGATAGGGGTAGATATAGGACTAGAGAAGGCAGCAGACCTCCCAATCGACAGCGGCAGAGACTGACACGCCTACAGAGACGCTGACAGAGGCTGCGACGCCGACTGAGAAGCCGACTGAGGAAGATAGGGGTAGATATAGGAATAGAGAAGGCAGCAGACCCCCCAATCGACAGCGGCAGAGACTGACACGCCTACAGAGACGCTGACAGAGGTTGCGACGCCGACTGAGACGCCGACTGAGGCAGATAGGGGTAGATATAGGAATAGAGAAGGCAGCAGACCCCCCAATCGACAGCGGCAGAGACTAACACGCCTACAGAGACGCTGACAGAGGCTGCGACGCCGACTGAGGCAGATAGGGGTAGATATAGGCATAGAGAAGGCAAAAGACTCACCCAATCGACAGCGGCAACGGCTGAGACGCCTACAGTGACGCTGACAGAGGCTGCGACGCCGACTGAGACGCCGACTGAGGCAGATGGGGTAGATATAGGCATGGAGAACGCAGCTGACCCCCCAATCGACAGCGGCAGCTACTGAGACGCCTACAGAGACGCTGACAGTGGCTGCGACGCCGACTCAGACGCCGACTGAGGCAGATAGGGGTACATATAGGAATAGAGAAGGCAGCAGACCCCCCAATCGACAGCGGCAGAGACTGACACGTCTACAGAGACGCCGACAGAGGTTGCGACGCCGACTGAGGCAGATAGGTGTATATCTATGAATAGAGAAGGCAGCAGATAACCCAATCGACAGCGGCAGCGACTGAGACGCCTACAGAGACGCCGACAGAGGTTGCGACGCCGACTGAGACAGATAGATGTAGATTTAAGCATACAGAAGGCAGCAGACCCCCCCAATCGATTGCGGCAGTGGTTGAGACACCTACAGAGACGCTGAAAAAAGCTTCGACGCCGAATCAGACCCCGACTGAGGCAGATAGGGGTAGATATAGGCATAGAGAAGGCAGCAGACCCCCCAATCGACAGCGGCAGCGACTGAGACGCCTACAGAGACACTTACAGAGGCTGCGACGCCGACTGAGATGCCGACTGAGGCAGATAGGGGTAGATATAGGCATAGAGAAGGCAGCAAACAACCCAATCGATAGCGGCATAGATTGAGACGCCTACAGATACGCTGAAAGAGGCTTCGACGCCGACTGAGGCAGATAGGATTAGATATAGGCATAGAGAAGGCATCAGACCCAACAATCGGAAGCGGCAGCGACTCAGACACCAACAGAGTCGCAGACAGAGGCTGCGACGCCGACTGAGGCAGATAGGGGTAGATATAGGCATAGAGAAGGCAGCAGACCCACCAAGAAACATCGGCAACGACTAAGACGCCTACAGAAATGCTGACAGAGGCTGCGACGCCGACTGAGGCAGATAGGTGTAGGTATAGGCATAGAGAAGGCAGCAGACCCACCAATGGACAGCGGGAGCGACTGAGACGCCTACAGAGACGTTTGCAGAGGCTGCAGCGCCCACTGAGACGCCGACCGAGGCAGATAGGGGTAGATATAGGCATAGGGAAGGCATCAGACCCCCAATCGACAGCGGCAGCGACTGAGACACCTACAGAGACGCTGAGAGAGGCTGCGACGCCGACTGAAGCAGATAGGGGTAGATATAGGTAGAGAGAATGCAGCAGATCCCCCCCTCCCAATTGACAGCGGCAGCGACTGAGACTCCTACAGAGAAGCTGATAGAGGCTGCGACGCCGACTGAGGCAGATAGGTGTAGATATAGGCATAGAGAAAGCAGCAGACCCACCAATGGACAGCGGGAGCGACTGAGACGCCTACAGAGACCCTTGCAGAGGCTGCAGCGACTACTGAGACGCCGACCGAGGCAGATAGGGGTATATATAGGCATAGATAAGGCAGCTGATACCACCCCCCCCCACCCCCAATTATCAGCGGCAGCGAGTGAGACTCCTACAGACACGCTGACAGAGGCTGCGACGCCGACTGAGGCAGATAGGTGTAGATATAGGCATAGCGAAGGCAGCAGACCCACCAATGGACAGCGGGAGCGACTGAGACGCCTACGAGAAGGCAGCAGACCCACCAATACACAGCGGCAACGACTAAGACGCCTACAGAAATGCTGACAGAGGCTGCGACGCCGACTGAGACAGATAGGTGTAGATATAGGCATAGAGAAGGCAGCAGACCCCCCCAATCGATAGCGGCAGTGGTTGAGACACCTACAGAGACGCTGAAAAAAGCTTCGACGCCGAATCAGACCCCGACTGAGGCAGATAGGGGTAGATATAGGCATAGAGAAGGCAGCAGACCCCCAATCGACAGCGGCAGCGACTTAGACGCCTACAGAGACGCTTACAGAGGCTGCGACGCCGACTGAGACGCCGACTGAGGCAGATAGGGGTAGATATAGGCATATAGGAGGCAGCAGACCCCCTAATCGACAGCGGCAGCGACTAAAACACCTACAGATACGCTGACAGGGGCTGCGATGCCGACTGAGAAGCCGACTGAGGCAGATAGGGGTAGATATAGGCATACAGAAGGCAGCAGACGCCCCAAACGGCTGCGACGCCGACTGAGACGCCTACTGAGGCAGATAGGGGCAGATATTGGCGTACAGAAGGCAGCTTACCCCCAATAAACAGCGGCAGCTGCGGAGACGCCTACAGAGCCGCTGATAGAGGCTGCGACGCCGACTGAGGCAGATAGGGGTAGATATAGGCATAGAGAAGGCAGCAGACCCCCCCAATCGACAGCGGCAGCGACTGAGACGAATACAGAGACGCTGACAGAGGCAGCGACGCCGACTGAGAAGCCGACTGAGGCAGATAGAGGCAGATATAGGCATAGAGAAGGCAGAATACTCACCCAATCGACAGCGGCAATGGCTGAGACGCCTACAGAGACTCTGACAGAGGCTGCGACGCCGACTGAGGCAGATAGGTGTAGATCTATGCATAGAGAAGGCAGCAGACGCCCCAATGGACAGCGGCAGCGACTGAGAGTCCTACAGAGACGCTGACAGAGGCTGCGACGCCGACAGAGACGCCGACTGAGGCAGATAGGGGTAGATATAGGCATAGAGAAGGCAGCAGACACGCCAATCGACAGCGGCAGCGACTGAGACACCTACAGAGACGCTGACAGGGGCTGCGACGCCGACTGAGACGCAGACTTAATCGGATAGGGGTAGATATAGGCATAGAGAAAGCATCAGACCCCCAATCGACAGCGACAACGACTGAAACGCCTACAGAGACGCTGACAGGGGCTGCGATGCCGACTGAGGCAGATAGGGGAAGTTCTAGGCATAGAGAATGCAGCAGACCCCCCAATTGACAGCGGCAGCGACTGAGACGCCTACAGAAACGCTGACAGGGGCTGCGACGCCGACTGAGACGCCTACTGAGGCAGATAGGGGTAGGTATAGGCATAGGGAAAGCAGCAGACCCCCAATCAACAGCGGCAGCGCCTACAGAGACGCTGACAGAGGCTGCTCCGCCGACTGAGACGCCGACTTAGGCAGATAGGGGTAGATATTGGCATAGAGAAGGCATCAAACCCACCAAATCGACAGCGACAGCGACTGAGACGCCTACAGAGACGATGACAGAGGCTGTGCCGTCGACTGAGATGCCGCCTCAAGCCAATAGGGGTAGTTATAGGCATAGAGAAGGCAGCAGAACCCCCAATCGACAGCGGCAGAGACTGACACGCCTACAGAGACGCTGACAGAGGCTGCAACGCCTACTGGTACGCCGACTGAGGCAGATAGGGGTAGATATAGGCATAGAGAAGGCAGCTGACCCCCCAATCGACAGCGGCAGCGACAGAGACACCTACAGATACGCTGACAGGGGCTGCGACGCCGACTCTGATGCCGTCTGAGGCAGATAGGGGTACATATAGGAATGGAGAAGGCAGCAGACCCCCAATCGACAGCGGCAGAGACTGACACGCCTACAGAGACGCTGACAGAGGCTGCAACGCCTACTGGTACGCCGACTGAGGCAGATAGGGGTAGATATAGGCATAGAGAAGGCAGCAGACCCACCAATAGACAGCGGCAACGACTAAGACGCCTACAGAAATGCTGACAGAGGCTGCGACGCCGACTGAGACAGATAGGTGTAGATATAGGCATAGAGAAGGCAGCAGACCCACCAATGGACAGCGGGAGCGACTGAGACGCCTACAGAGACGTATGCAGAGGCTGCGGCGACTACTGAGATGCCGACCGAGGCAGATAGGGGTAGATATAGGCATAGAGGGGGCAGCAGACCCCCTAATCGACAGCGGCAGCGACTAAGACACCTACAGAGACGCTGACAGAGGCTGCGATGCCGACTGAGAAGCCGACTGAGGCAGATAGGGGTAGATATAGGCATAGAGAAGGCAGCAGACCCCCCAACCGACAGCGGCAGCGACTGAGACGCCTACAGAGACGCTGACAGAGGCAGCGACGCCGACTGAGAAGCCGACTGAGGCAGATAGGGGTAGATATAGGCATACAGAAGACAGCAGACGCCCCAATCGACAGCGGCGGCGGCTGAGACGCCTACAGAGACGCTGACAGGGGCTGCGACGCCGACTCAGACGCCGACTGAGGAAGATAGGGGTAGATATAGGAATAGAGAAGGCAGCAGACCCCCCAACCGACAGCGGCAGAGACTGACACGCCTACAGAGACGCTGACAGAGGTTGCGACGCCGACTGAGACGCCGACTGAGGCAGATAGGGGTAGATATAGGAATAGAGAAGGCAGCAGACCCCCCAATCGACAGCGGCAGAGACTGACACGCCTACAGAGACGCGGACAGAGGCTGCGACGCCGACTGAGGCAGATAGGGGTAGATATAGGCATAGAGAAGGCAAAAGACTCACCCAATCGACAGCGGCAATGGCTGAAACGCCTACAGTGACGCTGACAGAAGCTGCGACGCCGACTGAGGCAGATGGGGTAGATATAGGCATGGAGAAGGCAGCTGACCCCCCAATCAACAGCGGCAGCGACTGAGACGCCTACAGAGACACTGACAGGGGCTGCGACGCCGACTCAGACGCCGACTGAGGCAGATAGGGGTACATATAGGAATAGAGAAGGCAGCAGACCCCCCAATCGACAGCGGCAGAGACTGACACGCCTACAGAGACGCTGACAGAGGCTGCGACGCCGACTGAGGCAGATTGGGGTAGATATAGGCATGGAGAAGGCAGCTGACCCCCCAATCGACAGCGGCAGCGACTGAGACGCCTACAGAGACACTGACAGGGGCTGCGACGCCGACTCAGACGCCGACTGAGGCAGATAGGGGTACATATAGGAATAGAGAAGGCAGCAGACCCCCCAATCGACAGCGGCAGAGTCTGACACGTCTACAGAGACGCCGACAGAGGTTGCGACGCCGACTGAGGCAGATAGGGGTAGATATAGGCATAGAGAAGGCAGCAGACCCCCCAATCGACAGCGGCAGCGACTGAGACGCCTACAGAGACGCTTACAGAGGCTGCGACGCCGACTGAGATGCCGACTGAGGCAGATAGGGGTAGATATAGGCATAGAGAAGGCAGCAAACACCCCAATCGATAGCGGCAGAGATTGAGACGCCTACAGAAATGCTGACAGAGGCTGCGACGCCGACTGAGGCAGATAGGTGTAGATATAGGCATAGAGAAGGCAGCAGACCCACCAATGGACAGCGGGAGCGACTGAGACGCCTACAGAGACGTTTGCAGAGGCTGCAGCGCCTACTGAGACGCCGACCGAGGCAGATAGGGGTAGATATAGGCATAGGGAAGGCATCAGACCCCCAATCGACAGCGGCAGCGACTGAGATACCTACAGAGACGCTGACAGAGGCTGCGACGCCGACTGAAGCAGATAGGGGTAGATATAGGTAGAGAGAATGCAGCAGATCCCCCCCTCCCAATTGACAGCGGCAGCGACTGAGACTCCTACAGAGAAGCTGATAGAGGCTGCGACGCCGACTGAGGCAGATAGGTGTAGATATAGGCATAGAGAAAGCAGCAGACCCACCAATGGACAGCGGGAGCGACTGAGACGCCTACAGAGACCCTTGCAGAGGCTGCAGCGACTACTGAGACGCCGACCGAGGCAGATAGGGGTATATATAGGCATAGATAAGGCAGCTGATACCACCCCCCCCCTCCATTTGTCAGCGGCAGCGAGTGAGACTCCTACAGACACGCTGACAGAGGCTGCGACGCCGACTGAGGCAGATAGGTGTACATATAGGCATAGCGAAGGCAGCAGACCCACCAATAGACAGCGGCAACGACTAAGACGCCTACAGAAATGCTGACAGAGGCTGCGACGCCGACTGAGACAGATAGGTGTAGATATAGGCATAGAGAAGGCAGCAGACCCCCCCAATCGATAGCGGCAGTGGTTGAGACACCTACAGAGACGCTGAAAAAAGCTTCGACGCCGAATCAGACCCCGACTGAGGCAGATAGGGGTAGATATAGGCATAGAGAAGGCAGCAGACCCCCAATCGACAGCGGCAGCGACTGAGACGCCTACAGAGACGCTTACAGAGGCTGCGACGCCGACTGAGACGCCGACTGAGGCAGATAGGGGTAGATATTGGCATAGAGAAGGCAGCAGACCCCCCCAATCGACAGCGGCAGCGACTAAGACACCTACAGATACGCTGACAGGGGCTGCGATGCCGACTGAGGCAGATAGGGGTAGATATAGGCATACAGAAGGCAGCAGACGCTCCAAACGGCTGCGACGCCGACTGAGACGCCTACTGAGGCAGATAGGGGCAGATATTGGCGTACAGAAGGCAGCTTACCCCCAATAAACAGCGACAGCTACGGAGACGCCTACAGAGCCGCTGATAGAGGCTGCGACGCCGACTGAGGCAGATAGGGGTAGATATTGGCATAGAGAAGGCAGCAGACCCCCCCAATCGACAGCGGCAGCGACTGAGACGAATAAAGAGACGCTGACAGAGGCAGCGACGCCGACTGAGAAGCCGACTGAGGCAGATAGAGGCAGATATAGGCATAGAGAAGGCAGAATACTCACCCAATCGACAGCGGCAATGGCTGAGACGCCTACAGAGACTCTGACAGAGGCTGCGACGCCGACTGAGGCAGATAGGTGTAGATCTATGCATAGAGAAGGCAGCAGACGCCCCAATGGACAGCGGCAGCGACTGTGACGCCTACAGAGACGCTGACAGAGGCTACGACGCTGACTGAGACGCCTACTGAGGCAGATAGGAGTAGATATAGGCATAGAGAAGGTAGCAGACGCCCCAATGGACAGCGGCAGCGACTGAGAGTCCTACAGAGACGCTGACAGAGGCTGCGACGCCGACTGAGACGCCGACTGAGGCAGATAGGGGTAGATATAGGCATAGAGAAGGCAGCAGACACGCCAATCGACAGCGGCAGCGACTGAGACACCTACAGAGACGCTGACAGGGGCTGCGACGCCGACTGAGACGCAGACTTAATCGGATAGGGGTAGATATAGGCATAGAGAAAGCATCAGACCCCCAATCGACAGCGACAGCGACTGAAACGCCTACAGAGACGCTGACAGGGGCTGCGATGCCGACTGAGGCAGATAGGGGAAGTTCTATGCATAGAGAATGCAGCAGACCCCCCAATTGACAGCGGCAGCGACTGAGACGCCTACAGAGACGCTGACAGGGGCTGCGACGCCGACTGAGACGCCTACTGAGGCAGATAGGGGTAGGTATAGGCATAGGGAAAGCAGCAGACCCCCCAATCAACAGCGGCAGCGCCTACAGAGACGCTGACAGAGGCTGCTCCGCCGACTGAGACGCCGACTTAGGCAGATAGGGGTAGATATTGGCATAGAGAAGGCATCAAACCCACCAAATCGACAGCGACAGCGACTGAGACGCCTACAGAGACGATGACAGAGGCTGTGCCGTCGACTGAGATGCCGCCTCAATCCAATAGGGGTAGTTATAGGCATAGAGAAGGCAGCAGAACCCCCAATCGACAGCGGCAGAGACTGACACGCCTACAAAGACGCTGACAGAGGCTGCAACGCCTACTGGTACGCCGACTGAGGCAGATAGGGGTAGATATAGGCATAGAGAAGGCAGCTGTCCCCCCAATCGACAGCGGCAGCGACAGAGACACCTACAGAGACGCTGACAGGGGCTGCGACGCCGACTCTGACGCCGTCTGAGGCAGATAGGGGTACATATAGGAATGGAGAAGGCAGCAGACCCCCAATCGACAGCGGCAGAGACTGACACGCCTACAGAGACGCTGACAGAGGCTGCAACGCCTACTGGTACGCCGACTGAGGCAGATAGGGGTAGATATAGGCATAGAGAAGGCAGCAAACCCACCAATAGACAGCGGCAACGACTAAGACGCCTACAGAAATGCTGACAGAGGCTGCGACGCCGACTGAGACAGATAGGTGTAGATATAGGCATAGAGAAGGCAGCAGACCCACCAATGGACAGCGGGAGCGACTGAGACGCCTACAGAGACGTATGCAGAGGCTGCGGCGACTACTGAGATGCCGACCGAGGCAGATAGGGGTAGATATAGGCATAGAGGAGGCAGCAGACTCCCTAATCGACAGCGGCAGCGACTAAGACACCTACAGAGACACTGACAGTGGCTGCGATGCCGACTGAGAAGCCGACTGAGGCAGATAGGGGTAGATATAGGCATAGAGAAGGCAGCAGACCCCCCAACCGATAGCGGCAGCGACTGAGACGCCTACAGAGACGCTGACAGAGGCAGCGACGCCGACTGAGAAGCCGACTGAGGCAGATAGGGGTAGATATAGGCATACAGAAGACAGCAGACGCCCCAATCGACAGCGGCGGCGGCTGAGACGCCTACAGAGACGCTGACAGGGGCTGCGACGCCGAGTCAGACGCCGACTGAGGAAGATAGGGGTAGATATAGGAATAGAGAAGGCAGCAGACCCCCCAACCGACTGCGGCAGAGACTGACACGCCTACAGAGACGCGGACAGAGGCTGCGACGCCGACTGAGGCAGATAGGGGTAGATATAGGCATAGAGAAGGCAAAAGACTCACCCAATCGACAGCGGCAATGGCTGAGACGCCTACAGTGACGCTGACAGAGGCTGCGACGCCGACTGAGGCAGATGGGGTAGATATAGGCATGGAGAAGGCAGCTGACCCCCCAATCGACAGCGGCAGCGACTGAGACGCCTACAGAGACACTGACAGGGGCTGCGACGCCGACTCAGACGCCGACTGAGGCAGATAGGGGTAAATATAGGAATAGAGAAGGCAGCAGACCCCCCAATCGACAGCGGCAGAGACTGACACGCCTACAGAGACGCTGACAGAGGCTGCGACGCCGACTGAGGCAGATTGGGGTAGATATAGGCATAGAGAAGGCAAAAGACTCACCCAATCGACAGCGGCAACGGCTGAGACGCCTACAGTGACGCTGACAGAGGCTGCGACGCCGACTGAGGCAAATGGGGTAGATATAGGCACAGAGAAGGCAGCAAACCCCCCAATCGATAACGGCAGAGATTGAGACGCCTACAGAGACGCCTAAAGAGACGCTGACAGAGGCTGCAACGCCGACTGAGGCTGATAGGGGTAGATATGGGCCAAGAGAATGCAGCAGACACCCCTCCCCCCCCAATTGGCAGCGGGAGCGACTGAGACGCCTACAGAGACGTTTGCAGGAGCTGCGACGCTTACTGAGACGTCGACTGAGGCAGATAGGGGTAGATATAGGAATAGAGAAGGCAGCAGCCCCCCAATCGACAGCGGCAGAGACTGACACGCCTTCAGAGACGCTGACAGAGGCTGCGACGCCGACTGAGACGCCTACTGAGGCAGATAAGGGTAGATATAGGCATACAGATGGCAGCTAACCCCCCAATCGATAGCGGCAGATATTGAGACGCTTACAGAGACGCTGAAAGAGGCTTAGACGCCGACTGAGACGCCTACTGAGGCAGAAAGGGGTACATATAGGCAGGGAGAAGGCGTCAGACCCACCAATGGACAGCGGGAGCGACTGAGACGCCTACAGAGACAGATATGTGTAGATATAGGCATAGAGAAGGCAGCAGACACCCCTAATAGACAGCGACAGGGACTGAGACGCCTACAGCGACGCTGGAAGAGGCTGCGACGCCAACTGAGAAGCCGACTGAGGCAGATACGTGTAGATATTGGCATAGAGAATGCAGCAGACATATCCAATCGACAGCGGCAGAGATTGAGACGCCTACAGAGACGCCTAAAGAGACGCTGACAGAGGCTGCAACGCCGACTGAGGCTGATAGGGGTAGATATGGGCCAAGAGAATGCAGCAGACACCCCTCCCCCCCCAATTGGCAGCGGGAGCGACTGAGACGCTTACAGAGACGTTTGCAGAAGCTGCGTCGACTGAGGCAGATAGGGGTAGATATAGGAATAGAGAAGGCAGCAGCCCCCCAATCGACAGCGGCAGAAACTGACACGCCTTCAGAGACGCTGACAGAGGCTGCGACGCCGACTGAGACGCCGACTGAGGCAGATAGAGGTAGATATAGGCATAGAGATGGCAGCAAACCCCCCAATCGATAGCGGCAGAGATTGAGACGCTTACAGAGACGCTGAAAGAGGCTTAGACGCCTACAGTGACGCTGACAGAGGCTGCGACGCCGACTGAGACGCCGACTGAGGCAAATGGGGTAGATATAGGCATAGAGAAGGCAGCAAACCCCCCAATCGATAACGGCACAGATTGAGACGCCTACAGAGACGCCTAAAGAGACGCTGACAGAGGCTGCAACGCCGACTGAGGCAGATAGGAGTAGATATAGGCATAGAGAATGCAGCAGACTCCCCAATCGACAGCGGCAGTGACTGAGACACATACAGAGACGCTGTCAGAAGCTGCGACTCTGACTGAGACACCGACTGAGGCAGATAGGCGTAGATATAGGCATAGAGAAGGCAGCAGACCCACCAAAAGACAGCGGCAGCTTCTAAGATGCCTACAGAGACGCTGACAGAGGCTGCGATGCCGACTGAGGCTGATAGGGGTAGATATGGGCATAGAGAATGCAGCAGACACCCCTCCCCCCCCCAATTGGCAGCGGGAGCGACTGAGACGCCTACAGAGACGTTTGCAGAAGCTGCGACGCTTACTGAGACGTCGACTGAGGCAGATAGGGGTAGATATAGGAATAGAGAAGGCAGCAGCCCCCCAATCGACAGCGGCAGAGACTGACACGCCTTCAGAGACGCTGACAGAGGCTGCGACGCCGACTGAGACGCCGACTGAGGCAGATAGGGGTAGATATAGGCATAGAGATGGCAGCTAACCCCCCAATCGATAGCGGCAGATATTGAGACGCTTACAGAGACGCTGAAAGAGGCTTAGACGCCGACTGAGACGCCTACTGAGGCAGAAAGGGGTACATATAGGCAGGGAGAAGGCGTCAGACCCACCAATGGACAGCGGGAGCGACTGAGACGCCTACAGAGACAGATATGTGTATATATAGGCATAGAGAAGGCAGCAGACACCCCCAATAGACAGCGACAGGGACTGAGACGCCTACAGAGACGCTGGCAGACGCTGCGACGCCAACTGAGAAGCCGACTGAGGCAGATACGTGTAGATATTGGCATAGAGAATGCAGCAGACCCATCCAATCGACAGCGGCAGCGACTGAGACGCCTACAGAGACACTGACAGTGGCTACGACGCCGACTGAGACGCCGAAGGAGGCAGATTGGGGTAGATCTATGCATAGAGAAGGCAGAAGACGCCCCAATCGACAGCGGCAGCGACTGAGACGCCTACAGAGTCTTTGACAGAGTCTGCGACGCCGACTGAGGCAGATAGGGGTAGATACAGGCGTAGAGAAGGCAGCAGACATCCCCAATCGACAGTGGCAGCGACTGAGACGCCTACAGAGACGCTGACAGAGGCAGCGACGCCGACTGAGACGCCGACTGAGGCAGATAGGGGTAGATATAGCCATAGAGAAGGCAGCAGACATCCCCAATCGAAAGCGGCAGCGACTGAGTCACCTACAGAAACGCTGACAGAGGCTGCGACGCCGATTGAGGCAGATATGGGTAGATAAAGGCATACAGAAGGCAGCATACCCCCTATCGACAGCGCAAGCTACTGGGACTCATACAGATACACTGACAGAGGCTGCGAAGCCGACTGAGACGCCGACTGAGGCAGATAGGGGTAGATATAGGCACAGGGAAGGCATCAGACCCCCCAATCGACAGCGGCAGCGACTGAGAATCTTACAGAGACGCTGACAGAAGCTCCGAAGCCAACTGTAGATATAGGCATAGAGAAGGCAGAATACTCACCCAATCGACAGCGGCAATGGCTGAGACGCCTACAGTGACGCTGACAGAGGCTGCGACGCCGACTGAGGCAGATAGGGGTAGATATAGGCATAGAGAAGGTAGCAGATCCCCCCCCCACAATCAACAGCGGCATCGACTGAGACGCCTACAGAGACTCTGACAGAGGGTGCGACGCCAACTGAGGCAGATAGGTGTAGATCTATGCATAGAGAAGGCAGCAGACGACCCAATCGATAGCGGCAGCGACTGAGCCTCCTACAGAGACGCTGACAGAGGCTGCGACGCCAACTGAGACGCCGACTGAGGCAGATAGGGGAAGATATAAGCATACAGAAGATAGCAGACCGCCCCAATCGATAGCAACAGAGACTGAAACGCCTACAGAGACGCCTAAAGAGACGCTGATAGAGGCTGCGACGCCGACTGAGGCAGATAGGGGTAGATATAGGCATAGAGAAGGCAGCAGACACGCCAATCGACAGCGGCAGCGACTGAGACACCTACAGAGACGCTGTCAGAGGCTGCGACTCTGACTGAGACGCCGACTGAGGCAGATAGGGGTAGATATAGGAATAGAGAACGCAGCAGACCCACCAATAGAGAGCGGCAACGACTAAGACGCCTACAGAAATGCTGATATAGGCTGCGACGCCGACTGAGACATATAGGTGTAGATATAGTCATAGAGATGGCAGCAGACCCACCAATGGAGAGCGGGAGCGACTGAGACGCCTACAGAGACGTTTGCAGAGGCTGCGGCGACTACTGAGGCAGATAGGGGTAGATATAGGCAGAGAGGAGGCAGCAGACCCCCCAATCGACAGCGGCAGCGACTAAGACACCTACAGAGACGCTGACAGAGGCTGCGATGCCGACTGAGGCAGATAGGGGAAGTTCTATGCATATAGAAGGCAGCAGACCCACCAATCGACAGCGGCAGAGACTGACACGCCTACAGAGACGCTGACAGAGGTTGCGACGCCGACTAAGACGCCGACTGAGGCAGATAGGGCTAGATATAGGAATAGAGAAGGCAGCAGACCCTCAATCGACAGCGGAAGAGACTGACACGCCTACAGAGACGCTGACAGAGGCTGCGATGCCTACCGATAAGCCGACTGAGGCAGATAGGGGTAGATATAGGCATAGAGAAGGCAGCTGACCCCCAATCGACAGCGGCAGCGACTGAGACGCCTACAGAGACGCTGTCAGAGGCTGCGGCTCTGACTGAGACGCCGACTGAGGCAGATAGGGGTAGATATAGGCATAGAGAAGGCAGCAGATCCACCAAAAGACAGCGGCCACGACTAAGACGCCTACAGAAATGCTGACAGAGGCTGCGACGCCGACTGAGACAGATATGTGTAGATATAGGCATAGAGAAGGCAGCAGACACCCCCAATCGACAGCGACAGCGACTGAGACGCCTACAGAGACGCTGGCAGAGGCTGCGACGCCAACTGAGACGCCGACTGAGGCAGATACGTGTAGATATTGGCATAGAGAAGGCAGCAGAAACCTCCAATCGACAGCGGAAGCGACTGAGACGCCTACAGAGACACTGACAGAGGCTACGACGCCGAGGCAGATAGGGGTAGATCTATGCATAGAGAAGGCAGAAAACGCCCCAATCGACAGCGGCAGCGACTGAGACGCCTACAGAGACGCTGACAGAGGCTGCGACGCCGACTGCGACGCCGACTGCGACGCCGACTGAGGCAGAGAGGGGTAGATATATGCATAGAGAAGGCAGCAGACCAACAAATCGACCGCGGCAGCGACTGAGACGCCTACAGAGACGCTGACAGAGGCTGCGACGCCGACTGAGGCAGATAGGGGTAGATACAGGCGTAGAGAAGGCAGCAGTTATCCCCAATCGACAGTGGCAGCGACTGAGACGCCTACAGAGACGCTGACAGAGGCTGCGACGCCGACTGAGACGCCGACTGAGGCAGATAGGGGTAGATATAGCCATAGAGAAGGCAGCAGACATCCCCAATCGATAGCGGCAGCGACTGAGACACCAACAGAAACGCTGACAGAGGCTGCGACGCCGATTGAGGCAGTTAGGGGTAGATATAGACGCACAGAAGGCAGCACAGCCCCTATCGAAAGCGGCAGCTACTGGGACGCATACAGATACACTGACAGAGGCTGCGAAGCCGACTGAGACGCCGACTGAGGCTGATAGGGGTAGATATAGGCACATTGAAGGCATCAGACCCCCCAATCGACAGCAGCAGCGACTGAGAAGCCTACAGAGACGCTGACAGAGGCTGCGACGCCGATTGCTACGCCGACTGAGGTAGATAGGCGTAGATGTAGGCGTAGAGAAGGCAGCAGACCCACCAATCTACAGCGGCAGCGGCTGAGAAGCCTACAGAGACGCTGACAGAGGCTGCGACATCGACTGAGACGCCGACTGAGACGCCGAACGAGGCAGATAGGGGTATATATAGGCATAGAGAAGGCAGCAGACCCCCAATCGACTGCGGCAGCGACTGAGACGTCTACAGAGACGCTGACAGAGGCTACGACGCTGACTGAGCCGCCGACTGAAGCAGATAGAGGTGGATCTAAGCATAGAGAAGGCAGCAGACCTGCAGAGCTGCGACGTCGAATTAGGCAGGTAGGGGTAGATATAGGCATAGAGAAGGCAGCAGACCCCCTAATCGACAGCGGCAGCGACTGAGACGCCTACAGAGACGCTGACAGAGGCTGCGACGCCGACTGAGACACCTACAGAAACACTGACAGAGGTTGCGACGCCGACTGAGGCAGATAGGGGTAGATATTGGCATAGAGATTGTAGCAGACCCCACAATCGAGAGCGGCAGCGACTGAGAATCTTACAGAGACACTGACAGAGGCTGCGACGCCAACTGCGACGCCGACTGACGCAGATAGGGGTAGATATAGGCATGGAGAAGGCAGCAGACCCCCCAATCGACAGAGGCAGCGACTGCGACGCCTACAGAGACGCTGACAGAGGCTGCGGCGCCGACTAAGACAGATAGTTGTAGATATAAGCATACAGAAGGCAGCAGAGCCCCCAATCGATAGCGGCAGAAGTTGAGACGCCTACAGAGACGCTGAAAAAGGCTTCGACGCCGACTGAGACCCCGACTGAGGCAGATAGGGTAGTTACATGGATATACAAGGCAGCAGACCCCCAAATCGACAGCGGCAGCGACTGATACGCCTACAGAGACGCTGACAGAGGCTGACACGCCGACTGAGGCAGATAGGGGTAGATATAAGCATACAGAAGGCAGCAGCCCCTCCAATCGATAGCGGCAGAGACTGAGACGCCTACAGGGATGCCTGAAGAGACGCTGAAAGTGCTGCAACGCCAACTGAGGCAGATAGGGGTAGATATAGGCATAGAGGAGGCAGCAGACCCCCAATCGACAGCGGCAGCGACTAAGACACCTACAGAGACGCTGACAGAGGCTGCGATGCCGACTGAGGCAGATAGGGGAAGTTCTATGCATATAGAAGGCAGCAGACGCCCCAAACGACTGCGACGCCGACTGAGACGCCTACTGAGGCAGATAGGGGCAGATATTGGCATACAGCAGACAGCAGACCCCCAATCAACAGCGGCAGCTACGGAGACGCCTACAGAGCCGCTGATAGAGGCTGCGACGCCGACTGAGGCAGATAGGGGTAGGCTTAGAGCAGGCAGATGAACCCCCCCAATAAACAGCGGCAGCGACTGTGACGCCTACACAGACGCTGACAGATACTGCGACGCCAATTGAGGCAGATAGGGGTAGATGTAGGCATAGAGAAGGCAGCAGACCCCCCAATCGACAGCGGCAGCGACTGAGACGCATAGAGAGACGCTGAAAGAGGCTTCGACGCCGACTGAAACGCCGACTGAGGCATATAGGGGTAGATATAGACGTAGAGAAGGCAGCAGACCCCCACAATCGAAAGCGGCAGCGACTGAGACGCCTACAGAGTCGCTGACAGAGGCTGCGATTCCGACTGAGACGCCTACTGAAGCAGATAGGTGTAGATATAGGCATAGAGAAGGTAGCACACCCTCCAATCGACAGTGGTAGCGGCTAAGACGCCTATAGAGACGCTGACAGAGGCTGCGACGCCGGCTGAGACGCCGCCTGAGGCAGATAGGGGTAGATATAGGCATTGAGAATGTAGCAGACCTCCCCAATCGATAGCGGCGGCGACTGAGACGCCTACAGAGACCCTGACAGAGGCTGCGACGCCGACTGAGATGCCGACTGAGGCAAATAGGGGTAGCTATAGGCATAGAGCAGGTAGCAGACCCCCCAATCAACAGCGGCAGCGACTGGGACGACTACAGAGACGCTAACAGAGGCTGCGACGCCAACTGAGGCAGACAGTTGTAGATATAAACAGAGAGAAGGCAGCAGACTCCCCCAATCGACAGCAGCAGCGACTGAGACGCCTATAGAGACGCTGGCAGAGGCTGCGACGCCGACTAAGACGCCGACTGAAGCAGATAGGGGTAGATACAGGCATAGAGAAGGCAGCAGACCCCCCAATCAACAACGGCAGCGACTGAGACGCCTACAGAGACGCTGACAGAGGCTGCGACGCCGACTGAGACGCCGACTGAGGCAGATAGGGGTAGATATAAGCATACAGAAGGCAGCAGACGCCCCAATCGACAGCGGCAGCGACTGAGACGCCTACAGAGACGTTGATAGAGGCTGCGACGCCGACTGAGGCAGATAGGTGTAGATATAAACAGAGAGAAGGCAGCAGACTCCCCTAATCAACAGCAGCAGCGACTGAGACGCTTACAGATACGCTGAAAGAGGCTGCGACGCCGACTGAGATACCGACTGAGGCAGATAGGGGTAGATATAAGCATACAGAAGGCAGCAGACTCCCCAATCGATAGCAGCAGAAACTGAGACGCCTACAGAGACGCTGACAGAGGCTGCGACGCCGACTGAGACGCTGACTGAGGCAGATAGGGGTAGATATAGCAATAGAGAAGGCAGCAGACCCACCAATAGACAGCGGCAGAGGCTGACACGCCTACAGAGACGCGGACAGAGGCTGCGACGCCGACTGAGGCAGATAGGGGTAGATATAGGCATAGAGAAGGCAAAAGACTCACCCAATCGACAGCGGCAATGGCTGAGACGCCTACAGTGACGCTGACAGAAGCTGCGACGCCGACTGAGGCAGATGGGGTGATATAGGCATGGAGAAGGCAGCTGACCCCCCAATCGACAGCGGCAGCGACTGAGACGCCTACAGACACACTGACAGGGGCTGCGACGCCGACTCAGCCGCCGACTGAGGCAGATAGGGGTACATATAGGAATAGAGAAGGCAGCAGACCCCCCAATCGACAGCGGCAGAGACTGACACGCCTACAGAGACGCTGACAGAGGCTGCGACGCCGACTGAGGCAGATTGGGGTAGATATAGGCATGGAGAAGGCAGCTGACCCCCCAATCGACAGCGGCAGCGACTGAGACGCCTACAGAGACACTGACAGGGGCTGCGACGCCGAGTCAGACGCCGACTGAGGCAGATAGGGGTACATATAGGAATAGAGAAGGCAGCAGACCCCCCAATCGACAGCGGCAGAGACTGACACGTCTACAGAGACGCCGACAGAGGTTGCGACGCCGACTGAGGCAGATAGGGGTAGATATAGGCATTGAGAAGGCAGCAGACCCCCCAATCGACAGCGGCAGCGACTGAGACGCCTACAGAGACGCTTACAGAGGCTGCGACGCCGACTGAGATGCCGACTGAGGCAGATAGGGGTAGATATAGGCATAGAGAAGGCAGAAAATACCCCAATCGATAGCGGCAGAGATTGAGACGCCTACAGAAATGCTGACAGAGGCTGCGACGCCGACTGAGGCAGATAGGTGTAGATATAGGCATAGAGAAGGCAGCAGACCCACCAATGGACAGCGGGAGCGACTGAGACGCCTACAGAGACGTTTGCAGAGGCTGCAGCGCCTACTGAGACGCCGACCGAGGCAGATAGGGGTAGATATAGGCATAGGGAAGGCATCAGACCCCCAATCGACAGCGGCAGCGACTGAGACACCTACAGAGACGCTGACAGAGGCTGCGACGCCGACTGAAGCAGATAGGGGTAGATATAGGTAGAGAGAATGCAGCAGATCCCCCCCTCCCAATTGACAGCGGCAGCGACTGAGACTCCTACAGAGAAGCTGATAGAGGCTGCGACGCCGACTGAGGCAGATAGGTGTAGATATAGGCATAGAGAAAGCAGCAGACCCACCAATGGACAGCGGGAGCGACTGAGACGCCTACAGAGACCCTTGCAGAGGCTGCAGCGACTACTGAGACGCCGACCGAGGCAGATAGGGGTATATATAGGCATAGATAAGGCAGCTGATACCACCCCCCCCCCCCCCCCCCCCCCTCCATTTGTCAGCGGCAGCGAGTGAGACTCCTACAGACACGCTGACAGAGGCTGCGACGCCGACTGAGGCAGATAGGTGTACATATAGGCATAGCGAAGGCAGCAGACCCACCAATAGACAGCGGCAACGACTAAGACGCCTACAGAAATGCTGACAGAGGCTGCGACGCCGACTGAGACAGATAGGTGTAGATATAGGCATAGAGAAGGCAGCAGACCCCCCCAATCGATAGCGGCAGTGGTTGAGACACCTACAGAGACGCTGAAAAAAGCTTCGACGCCGAATCAGACCCCGACTGAGGCAGATAGGGGTAGATATAGGCATAGAGAAGGCAGCAGACCCCCAATCGACAGCGGCAGCGACTGAGACGCCTACAGAGACGCTTACAGAGGCTGCGACGCCGACTGAGACGCCGACTGAGGCAGATAGGGGTAGATATAGGCATAGAGGAGGCAGCAGACCCCCTAATCGACAGCGGCAGCGACTAAGACACCTACAGATACGCTGACAGGGGCTGCGATGCCGACTGAGGCAGATAGGGGTAGATATAGGCATACAGAAGGCAGCAGACGCCCCAAACGGCTGCGACGCCGACTGAGACGCCTACTGAGGCAGACAGGGGCAGATATTGGCGTACAGAAGGCAGCTTACCCCCAATAAACAGCGGCAGCTACGGAGACGCCTACAGAGCCGCTGATAGAGGCTGCGACGCCGACTGAGGCAGATAGGGGTAGATATTGGCATAGAGAAGGCAGCAGACCCCCCCAATCGACAGCGGCAGCGACTGAGACGAATACAGAGACGCTGACAGAGGCAGCGACGCCGACTGAGAAGCCGACTGAGGCAGATAGAGGCAGATATAGGCATAGAGAAGGCAGAATACTCACCCAATCGACAGCGGCAATGGCTGAGACGCCTACAGAGACTCTGACAGAGGCTGCGACGCCGACTGAGGCAGATAGGTGTAGATCTATGCATAGAGAAGGCAGCAGACGCCCCAATGGACAGCGGCAGCGACTGAGAGTCCTACAGAGACGCTGACAGAGGCTGCGACGCCGACTGAGACGCCGACTGAGGCAGATAGGGGTAGATATAGGCATAGAGAAGGCAGCAGACAGGCCAATCGACAGCGGCAGCGACTGAGACACCTACAGAGACGCTGACAGGGGCTGCGACACCGACTGAGACGCAGACTTAATCGGATAGGGGTAGATATAGGCATAGAGAAAGCATCAGACCCCCAATCGACAGCGACAGCGACTGAAACGCCTACAGAGACGCTGACAGGGGCTGCGATGCCGACTGAGGCAGATAGGGGAAGTTCTATGCATAGAGAATGCAGCAGACCCCTCAATTGACAGCGGCAGCGACTGAGACGCCTACAGAGACGCTGACAGGGGCTGCGACGCCGACTGAGACGCCTACTGAGGCAGATAGGGGTAGGTATAGGCATAGGGAAAGCAGCAGACCCCCCAATCAACAGCGGCAGCGCCTACAGAGACGCTGACAGAGGCTGCTCCGCCGACTGAGACGCCGACTTAGGCAGATAGGGGTAGATATTGGCATAGAGAAGGCATCAAACCCACCAAATCGACAGCGACAGCGACTGAGACGCCTACAGAGACGATGACAGAGGCTGTGCCGTCGACTGAGATGCCGCCTCAAGCCAATAGGGGTAGTTATAGGCATAGAGAAGGCAGCAGAACCCCCAATCGACAGCGGCAGAGACTGACACGCCTACAGAGACGCTGACAGAGGCTGCAACGCCTACTGGTACGCCGACTGAGGCAGATAGGGGTAGATATAGGCATAGAGAAGGCAGCTGACCCCCCAATCGACAGCGGCAGCGACAGAGACACCTACAGAGACGCTGACAGGGGCTGCGACGCCGACTCTGACGCCGTCTGAGGCAGATAGGGGTACATATAGGAATGGAGAAGGCAGCAGACCCCCAATCGAGAGCGGCAGAGACTGACACGCCTACAGAGACGCTGACAGAGGCTGCAACGCCTACTGGTACGCCGACTGAGGCAGATAGGGGTAGATATAGGCATAGAGAAGGCAGCAAACCCACCAATAGACAGCGGCAACGACTAAGACGCCTACAGAAATGCTGACAGAGGCTGCGACGCCGACTGAGACAGATAGGAGTAGATATAGGCATAGAGAAGGCAGCAGACCCACCAATGGACAGCGGGAGCGACTGAGACGCCTACAGAGACGTATGCAGAGGCTGCGGCGACTACTGAGATGCCGACCGAGGCAGATAGGGGTAGATATAGGCATAGAGGAGGCAGCAGACTCCCTAATCGACAGCGGCAGCGACTAAGACACCTACAGAGACGCTGACAGAGGCTGCGATGCCGACTGAGAAGCCGACTGAGGCAGATAGGGGTAGATATAGACATAGAGAAGGCAGCAGACCCCCCAACCGACAGCGGCAGCGACTGACACGCCTACAGAGACGCTGACAGAGGCAGCGACGCCGACTGAGAAGCCGACTGAGGCATATAGGGGTAGATATAGGCATACAGAAGACAGCAGACGCCCCAATCGACAGCGGCGGCGGCTGAGACGCCTACAGAGACGCTGACAGGGGCTGCGACGCCGACTCAGACGCCGACTGAGGAAGATAGGGGTAGATATAGGAATAGAGAAGGCAGCAGACCCCCCAACCGACTGCGGCAGAGACTGACACGCCTACAGAGACGCGGACAGAGGCTGCGACGCCGACTGAGGCAGATAGGGGTAGATATAGGCATAGAGAAGGCAAAAGACTCACCCAATCGACAGCGGCAATGGCTGAGACGCCTACAGTGACGCTGACAGAGGCTGCGACGCCGACTGAGGCAGATGGGGTAGATATAGGCATGGAGAAGGCAGCTGACCCCCCAATCGACAGCGGCAGCGACTGAGACGCCTACAGAGACACTGACAGGGGCTGCGACGCCGACTCAGACGCCGACTGAGGCAGATAGGGGTACATATAGGAATAGAGAAGGCAGCAGACCCCCCAATCGACAGCGGCAGAGACTGACACGCCTACAGAGACGCTGACAGAGGCTGCGACGCCGACTGAGGCAGATTGGGGTAGATATAGGCATAGAGAAGGCAAAAGACTCACCCAATCGACAGCGGCAATGGCTGAGACGCCTACAGTGACGCTGACAGAGGCTGCGACGCCGACTGAGGCAAATGGGGTAGATATAGGCACAGAGAAGGCAGCAAACCCCCCAATCGATAACGGCAGAGATTGAGACGCCTACAGAGACGCCTAAAGAGACGCTGACAGAGGCTGCAACGCCGACTGAGGCTGATAGGGGTAGATATGGGCCAAGAGAATGCAGCAGACACCCCTCCCCCCCCCCAATTGGCAGCGGGAGCGACTGAGACGCCTACAGAGACGTTTGCAGAAGCTGCGACGCTTACTGAGACGTCGACTGAGGCAGATAGGGGTAGATATAGGAATAGAGAAGGCAGCAGCCCCCCAATCGACAGCGGCAGAGACTGACACGCCTTCAGAGACGCTGACAGAGGCTGCGACGCCGACTGAGACGCCTACTGAGGCAGATAGGGGTAGATATAGGCATACAGATGGCAGCTAACCCCCCAATCGATAGCGGCAGATATTGAGACGCTTACAGAGACGCTGAAAGAGGCTTAGACGCCGACTGAGACGCCTACTGAGGCAGAAAGGGGTACATATAGGCAGGGAGAAGGCGTCAGACCCACCAATGGACAGCGGGAGCGACTTAGACGCCTACAGAGACAGATATGTGTAGATATAGGCATAGAGAAGGCAGCAGACACCCCTAATAGACAGCGACAGGGACTGAGACGCCTACAGCGACGCTGGAAGAGGCTGCGACGCCAACTGAGAAGCCGACTGAGGCAGATACGTGTAGATATTGGCATAGAGAATGCAGCAGACATATCCAATCGACAGCGGCAGAGATTGAGACGCCTACAGAGACGCCTAAAGAGACGCTGACAGAGGCTGCAACGCCGACTGAGGCTGATAGGGGTAGATATGGGCCAAGAGAATGCAGCAGACACCCCTCCCCCCCAATTGGCAGCGGGAGCGACTGAGACGCTTACAGAGACGTTTGCAGAAGCTGCGTCGACTGAGGCAGATAGGGGTAGATATAGGAATAGAGAAGGCAGCAGCCCCCCAATCGACAGCGGCAGAAACTGACACGCCTTCAGAGACGCTGACAGAGGCTGCGACGCCGACTGAGACGCCGACTGAGGCAGATAGAGGTAGATATAGGCATAGAGATGGCAGCAAACCCCCCAATCGATAGCGGCAGAGATTGAGACGCTTACAGAGACGCTGAAAGAGGCTTAGACGCCTACAGTGACGCTGACAGAGGCTGCGACGCCGACTGAGACGCCGGCTGAGGCAAATGGGGTAGATATAGGCATAGAGAAGGCAGCAAACCCCCCAATCGATAACGGCAGAGATTGAGACGCCTACAGAGACGCCTAAAGAGACGCTGACAGAGGCTGCAACGCCGACTGAGGCAGATAGGAGTAGATATAGGCATAGAGAATGCAGCAGACTCCCCAATCGACAGCGGCAGCGACTGAGACACATACAGAGACGCTGTCAGAAGCTGCGACTCTGACTGAGACACCGACTGAGGCAGATAGGCGTAGATATAGGCATAGAGAAGGCAGCAGACCCACCAAAAGACAGCGGCAGCTTCTAAGACGCCTACAGAGACGCTGACAGAGGCTGCGATGCCGACTGAGGCTGATAGGGGTAGATATGGGCATAGAGAATGCAGCAGACACCCCTCCCCCCCCCCCAATTGGCAGCGGGAGCGACTGAGACGCCTACAGAGACGTTTGCAGAAGCTGCGACGCTTACTGAGACGTCGACTGAGGCAGATAGGGGTAGATATAGGAATAGAGAAGGCAGCAGCCCCCCAATCGACAGCGGCAGAGACTGACACGCCTTCAGAGACGCTGACAGAGGCTGCGACGCCGACTGAGACGCCGACTGAGGCAGATAGGGGTAGATATAGGCATAGAGATGGCAGCTAACCCCCCAATCGATAGCGGCAGATATTGAGACGCTTACAGAGACGCTGAAAGAGGCTTAGACGCCGACTGAGACGCCTACTGAGGCAGAAAGGGGTACATATAGGCAGGGAGAAGGCGTCAGACCCACCAATGGACAGCGGGAGCGACTGAGACGCCTACAGAGACAGATATGTGTAGATATAGGCATAGAGAAGGCAGCAGACACCCCCAATAGACAGCGACAGGGACTGAGACGCCTACAGAGACGCTGGCAGAGGCTGCGACGCCAACTGAGAAGCCGACTGAGGCAGATACGTGTAGATATTGGCATAGAGAATGCAGCAGACCCATCCAATCGACAGCGGCAGCGACTGAGACGCCTACAGAGACACTGACAGTGGCTACGACGCCGACTGAGACGCCGAAGGAGGCAGATTGGGGTAGATCTATGCATAGAGAAGGCAGAAGACGCCCCAATCGACAGCGGCAGCGACTGAGACGCCTACAGAGTCGTTGACAGAGTCTGCGACGCCGACTGAGGCAGATAGGGGTAGATACAGGCGTAGAGAAGGCAGCAGACATCCCCAATCGACAGTGGCAGCGACTGAGACGCCTACAGAGATGCTGACAGAGGCAGCGACGCCGACTGAGACGCCGACTGAGGCAGATAGGGGTAGATATAGCCATAGAGAAGGCAGCAGACATCCCCAATCGAAAGCGGCAGCGACTGAGTCACCTACAGAAACGCTGACAGAGGCTGCGACGCCGATTGAGGCAGATATGGGTAGATAAAGGCATACAGAAGGCAGCATACCCCCTATCGACAGCGCAAGCTACTGGGACGCATGCAGATACACTGACAGAGGCTGCGAAGCCGACTGAGACGCCGACTGAGGCAGATAGGGGTAGATATAGGCACAGGGAAGGCATCAGACCCCCCAATCGACAGCGGCAGCGACTGAGAATCTTACAGAGACGCTGACAGAAGCTCCGAAGCCAACTGTAGATATAGGCATAGAGAAGGCAGAATACTCACCCAATCGACAGCGGCAATGGCTGAGACGCCTACAGTGACGCTGACAGAGGCTGCGACGCCGACTGAGGCAGATAGGGGTAGATATAGGCATAGAGAAGGTAGCAGATCCCCCCCCCCCACAATCAACAGCGGCATCGACTGAGACGCCTACAGAGACTCTGACAGAGGGTGCGACGCCAACTGAGGCAGATAGGTGTAGATCTATGCAAAGAGAAGGCAGCAGACGACCCAATCGATAGCGGCAGCGACTGAGCCTCCTACAGAGACGCTGACAGAGGCTGCGACGCCAACTGAGACGCCGACTGAGGCAGATAGGGGAAGATATAAGCATACAGAAGATAGCAGGCCGCCCCAATCGATAGCAACAGAGACTGAATCTCCTGCAGAGACGCCTAAAGAGACGCTGATAGACGCTGCGACGCCGACTGAGGCAGATAGGGGTAGATATAGGCATAGAGAAGGCAGCAGATACGCCAATCGACAGCGGCAGCGACTGAGACACCTACAGAGACGCTGTCAGAGGCTGCGACTCTGACTGACACGCCGACTGAGGCAGATAGGGGTAGATATAGGAATAGAGAACGCAGCAGACCCACCAATAGAGAGCGGCAACGACTAAGACGCCTACAGAAATGCTGATATAGGCTGCGACGCCGACTGAGACAGATAGGTGTAGATATAGTCATAGAGATGGCAGCAGACCCACCAATGGAGAGCGGGAGCGACTGAGACGCCTACAGAGACGTTTGCAGAGGCTGCGGCGACTACTGAGGCAGATAGGGGTAGATATAGGCAGAGAGGAGGCAGCAGACCCCCCAATCGACAGCGGCAGCGACTAAGACACCTACAGAGACGCTGACAGAGGCTGCGATGCCGACTGAGGCAGATAGGGGAAGTTCTATGCATATAGAAGGCAGCAGACCCACCAATCGACAGCGGCAGAGACTGACACGCCTACAGAGACGCTGACAGAGGTTGCGACGCCGACTGAGACGCCGACTGAGGCAGATAGGGCTAGATATAGGAATAGAGAAGGCAGCAGACCCTCAATCGACAGCGGAAGAGACTGACACGCCTACAGAGACGCTGACAGAGGCTGCGATGCCTACCGATAAGCCGACTGAGGCAGATAGGGGTAGATATAGGCATAGAGAAGGCAGCTGACCCCCAATCGACAGCGGCAGCGACTGAGACGCCTACAGAGACGCTGTCAGAGGCTGCGACTCTGACTGAGACGCCGACTGAGGCAGATAGGGGTAGATATAGGCATAGAGAAGGCAGCAGATCCACCAAAAGACAGCGGCCACGACTAAGACGCCTACAGAAATGCTGACAGAGGCTGCGACGCCGACTGAGACAGATATGTGTAGATATAGGCATAGAGAAGGCAGCAGACACCCCCAATCGACAGCGACAGCGACTGAGAAGCCTACAGAGACGCTGGCAGAGGCTGCGACGCCAACTGAGACGCCGACTGAGGCAGATACGTGTAGATATTGGCATAGAGAAGGCAGCAGAAACCTCCAATCGACAGCGGAAGCGACTGAGACGCCTACAGAGACACTGACAGAGGCTACGACGCCGAGGCAGATAGGGGTAGATCTATGCATAGAGTAGGCAGAAAACGCCCCAATCGACAGCGGCAGCGACTGAGACGCCTACAGAGACGCTGACAGAGGCTGCGACGCCGACTGCGACGCCGACTGAGGCAGAGAGGGGTAGATATATGCATAGAGAAGGCAGCAGTCCCCCCCCAAACGACAGCGGCTGCGACTGAGATGCCTACAGAGAAGCTGACAGAGGCTGCGACGCCGACTGAGACACCGACTGAGGCAGATAGGGGTAGATATAGGCGTAGAGAAGGCAGCAGACCAACAAATCGACCGCGGCAGCGACTGAGACGCCTACAGAGACGCTGACAGAGGCTGCGACGCCGACTGAGGCAGATAGGGGTAGATACAGGCGTAGAGAAGGCAGCAGTTATCCCCAATCGACAGTGGCAGTGACTGAGACGCCTACAGAGACGCTGACAGAGGCTGCGACGCCGACTGAGACGCCGACTGAGGCAGATAGGGGTAGATATAGCCATAGAGAAGGCAGCAGACATCCCCAATCGATAGCGGCAGCGACTGAGACACCAACAGAAACGCTGACAGAGGCTGCGACGCCGATTGAGGCAGTTAGGGGTAGATATAGACGCACAGAAGGCAGCACAGCCCCTATCGAAAGCGGCAGCTACTGGGACGCATACAGATACACTGACAGATGCTGCGAAGCCGACTGAGACGCCGACTGAGGCTGATAGGGGTAGATATAGGCACATTGAAGGCATCAGACCCCCCAATCGACAGCAGCAGCGACTGAGAAGCCTACAGAGACGCTGACAGAGGCTGCGACGCCGATTGCTACGCCGACTGAGGTAGATAGGCGTAGATGTAGGCGTAGAGAAGGCAGCAGACCCACCAATCTACAGCGGCAGCGGCTGAGAAGCCTACAGAGACGCTGACAGAGGCTGCGACATCGACTGAGACGCCGACTGAGACGC
This sequence comes from Clusia tigrina, assembly GCA_920105625.2. Classification (NCBI taxonomy): domain Eukaryota; kingdom Metazoa; phylum Arthropoda; class Insecta; order Diptera; family Clusiidae; genus Clusia; species Clusia tigrina. The sequence continues at coordinate 193,506,457 of OV050030.1, forward strand.
CGAACGAGGCAGATAGGGGTAGATATAGGCATAGAGAAGGCAGCAGACCCCCAATCGACTGCGGCAGCGACTGAGACGTCTACAGAGACGCTGACAGAGGCTACGACGCTGACTGAGCCGCCGACTGAAGCAGATAGAGGTGGATCTAAGCATAGAGAAGGCAGCAGACCTGCAGAGCTGCGACGTCGAATTAGGCAGGTAGGGGTAGATATAGGCATAGAGAAGGCAGCAGACCCCCTAATCGACAGCGGCAGCGACTGAGACGCCTACAGAGACACTGACAGAGGCTGCGACGCCGACTGAGACACCTACAGAAACACTGACAGAGGTTGCGACGCCGACTGAGGCAGATAGGGGTAGATATTGGCATAGAGATTGTAGCAGACCCCATAATCGAGAGCGGCAGCGACTGAGAATCTTACAGAGACACTGACAGAGGCTGCGACGCCAACTGCGACGCCGACTGACGCAGATAGGGGTAGATATAGGCATGGAGAAGGCAGCAGACCCCCCAATCGACAGAGGCAGCGACTGAGACGCCTACAGAGACGCTGACAGAGGCTGCGGCGCCGACTAAGACAGATAGTTGTAGATATAAGCATACAGAAGGCAGCAGAGCCCCCAATCGATAGCGGCAGAAGTTGAGACGCCTACAGAGACGCTGAAAAAGGCTTCGACGCCGACTGAGACCCCGACTGAGGCAGATAGGGTAGTTACATGGATATACAAGGCAGCAGACCCCCAAATCGACAGCGGCAGCGACTGATACGCCTACAGAGACGCTGACAGAGGCTGACACGCCGACTGAGGCAGATAGGGGTAGATATAAGCATACAGAAGGCAGCAGCCCCTCCAATCGATAGCGGCAGAGACTGAGACGCCTACAGGGATGCCTGAAGAGACGCTGAAAGTGCTGCAACGCCAACTGAGGCAGATAGGGGTAGATATAGGCATAGAGGAGGCAGCAGACCCCCAATCGACAGCGGCAGCGACTAAGACACCTACAGAGACGCTGACAGAGGCTGCGATGCCGACTGAGGCAGATAGGGGAAGTTCTATGCATATAGAAGGCAGCAGACGCCCCAAACGACTGCGACGCCGACTGAGACGCCTACTGAGGCAGATAGGGGCAGATATTGGCATACAGCAGACAGCAGACCCCCAATCAACAGCGGCAGCTACGGAGACGCCTACAGAGCCGCTGATAGAGGCTGCGACGCCGACTGAGGCAGATAGGGGTAGGCTTAGAGCAGGCAGATGAACCCCCCCAATAAACAGCGGCAGCGACTGTGACGCCTACACAGACGCTGACAGAGGCTGCGACGCCAATTGAGGCAGATAGGGGTAGATGTAGGCATAGAGAAGGCAGCAGACCCCCCAATCGACAGCGGCAGCGACTGAGACGCATAGAGAGACGCTGAAAGAGGCTTCGACGCCGACTGAAACGCCGACTGAGGCATATAGGGGTAGATATAGACGTAGAGAAGGCAGCAGACCCCCACAATCGAAAGCGGCAGCGACTGAGACGCCTACAGAGTCGCTGACAGAGGCTGCGATTCCGACTGAGACGCCTACTGAAGCAGATAGGTGTAGATATAGGCATAGAGAAGGTAGCACACCCTCCAATCGACAGTGGCAGCGGCTAAGACGCCTATAGAGACGCTGACAGAGGCTGCGACGCCGGCTGAGACGCCGCCTGAGGCAGATAGGGGTAGATATAGGCATTGAGAATGTAGGAGACCTCCCCAATCGATAGCGGCGGCGACTGTGACGCGTACAGAGACCCTGACAGAGGCTGCGACGCCGACTGAGATGCCGACTGAGGCAAATAGGGGTAGCTATAGGCATAGAGCAGGTAGCAGACCCCCCAATCAACAGCGGCAGCGACTGGGACGACTACAGAGACGCTAACAGAGGCTGCGACGCCAACTGAGGCAGACAGTTGTAGATATAAACAGAGAGAAGGCAGCAGACTCCCCCAATCGACAGCAGCAGCGACTGAGACGCCTATAGAGACGCTGACAGAGGCTGCGACGCCGACTAAGACGCCGACTGAGGCAGATAGGGGTAGATACAGGCATAGAGAAGGCAGCAGACCCCCCAATCAACAACGGCAGCGACTGAGACGCCTACAGAGACGCTGACAGAGGCTGCGACGCCGACTGAGACGCCGACTGAGGCAGATAGGGGTAGATATAAGCATACAGAAGGCAGCAGACGCCCCAATCGACAGCGGCAGCGACTGAGACGCCTACAGAGACGTTGATAGAGGCTGCGACGCCGACTGAGGCAGATAGGTGTAGATATAAACAGAGAGAAGGCAGCAGACTCCCCTAATCAACAGCAGCAGCGACTGAGACGCTTACAGATACGCTGAAAGAGGCTGCGACGCCGACTGAGATACCGACTGAGGCAGATAGGGGTAGATATAAGCATACAGAAGGCAGCAGACTCCCCAATCGATAGCAGCAGAAACTGAGACGCCTACAGAGACGCTGACAGAGGCTGCGACGCCGACTGAGACGCTGACTGAGGCAGATAGGGGTAGATATAGGAATAGAGAAGGCAGCAGACCCACCAATAGACAGCGGCAACGACTAAGACGCCTACAGAAATGCTGACATAGGCTGCGACGCCGACTGAGGCAGATAGGTGTAGATATAGTCATAGAGATGGCAGCAGACCCACCAATGGACAGCGGGAGCGACTGAGACGCCAACAGAAACGCTGACAGAGGCTGCGACGCCCATTGAGGCAGTTAGGGGTAGATATAGACGCACAGAAGGCAGCATACCCCCTATCGAAAGCGGCAGCTACTGGGACGCATACAGATACACTGACAGAGGCTGCGAAGCTGACTGAGACGCCGACTGAGGCTGATAGGGGTAGATATAGGCACATTGAAGGCATCAGACCCCCCAATCGACAAGCGACTGAGAATCTTACAGAGACGCTGACAGAAGCTGCGAAGCCAACTACGACGCCGACTGAGGCGGATAGTTGTAGATCTAGGCGTAGAGAAGGCAGCAGACCCCCCAATCGATAGAGGCAGCGACTGAGAAGCCTACAGAGACGCTGACAGAGGCTGCGACGCCCATTGCGACGCCGACTGAGGTAGATAGGCGTAGATCTAGGCGTAGAGAAGGCAGCAGACCCACCAATCTACAGCGGCAGCGGCTGAGAAGCCTACAGAGACGCTGACAGAGGCTGCGACATCGACTGAGACGCTGACTGAGACGCCGAACGAGGCAGATAAGGGTAGATATAGGCATAGAGAAGGCAGCAGACCCCCCAATCGACTGCGGCAGCGACTGAGACGCCTACAGAGACGCTGACAGAGGCTGCGACGCCGACTGAGACGCCGACTGAGGCAGATAGGGGTAGATATAAGCATACAGAAGGCAGCAGACGCCCCAATCGACAGCGGCAGCGTCTGAGACGCCTACAGAGACGCTGACAGAGGCTGCGACGCCGACTGAGACACCTACAGAAACACTGACAGAGGTTGCGACGCCGACTGAGGCAGATAGGGGTAGATATTGGCATAAAGAAGGTAGCAGACCCCACAATCGAGAGCGGCAGCGACTGAGAATCTTACAGAGACGCTGGCAGAGGCTGCGACGCCAACTGCGACGCCGACTGTGGCAGATAGGGGTAGATATAGGCATGGAGAAGGCAGCAGACCCCCCAATCGAGAGAGGCAGCGACTGAGACGCCTACAGAGAAGCTGACAGAGGCTGCGACGCTGACTAAGACAGATAGTTGTAGATTTAAGCATACAGAAGGCAGCAGAGCCCCCAAACGATAGCGGCACTGGTTGAGACGCCTACAGAGACGCCTACAGAGACGCTGAAAAAGGCTTCGACGCCGACTGAGACCCCGACTGAGGCAGATAGGGTAGATATATGGATATACAAGGCAGCAGAGCCCCCCCAATCGACAGCGGCAGCGACTGAGACGCCTACAGAGACGCTGACAGTGCTGCAACGCCAACTGAGGCAGATAGGGGTAGATATAGGCATAGAAAAGGCAGCAGACCCCCCAATCGACAACGACTGAGACACATACAGAGACGTTGACAGAGGCTGCGGCGACTACTGAGACGCCGACCGAGGCAGATAGGGGTAGATATAGGCATAGGGAAGGCATCAGACCCCCAATCGACAGCGGCAGCGACTGAGACACCTACAGAGACGCTGACAGAGGCTGCGATGCCGACTGAGGCAGATAGGGGAAGTTCTATGCATATAGAAGGCAGCAGACGCCCCAAACAACTGCGACGCCGACTGAGACGAATACTGAGGCAGATAGGGGCAGATATTGGTATACAGAAGACAGCAGACCCCCAATCAACAGCGGCAGCTACGGAGACGCCTACAGAGCCGCTGATAGAGGCTGCGACGCCGACTGAGGCAGATAGGGGTAGGCTTAGAGCAGGCAGAAGACCCCCCAATCAACAGCGGCAGCGACTGGGACGCCTACACAGACGCTGACAGAAGCTGCGACGCCAATTGAGGCAGATAGGCATAGATATAGACGTAGAGAAGGCAGCAGACCCCCCAATCAACAGCGGCAGCGACTGAGATGCCTACAGAGACGCTGACAGAGGCTGCGACGCCGACTGAGACGCCGACTTAGGCATATAGGGGTAGATATAGCCACAGAGAAGGCAGCAGACATCCCCAATCGGCAGCGACAGCGACTGAGACGCCTACAGAGACGCTGACAGAGGCTGCGACGAAGACTGAGGCAGAGAGGGGTAGATATATGCATAGAGAAGGCAGCAGGCCCCCCCAATAGACAGCGGCTGCGACTGAATTGCCTACAGAGACGCTGACAGAGGCTGCGACGCCGACTGAGGCAGATAGGTGTAGATATAGGCATAGAGAAGGTAGCAGACCCACCAATGGACAGCGGGAGCGACTGAGATGCCTACAGAGACGCTTGCAGAGGCTGCGGCGACTACTGAGACGCCGACCGAGGCAGATAGGGGTAGACATAGGCATAGAGAAGGCAGCAGATCCCCCCCCAGTTGAAAACGGCAGCGACTGAGACTCCTACAGAGACGCTGACAGAGGCTGCGACGCCGACTGAGGCAGATAGGTGTAGATATAGGCATAGATAAGGCAGCAGACCCACCAATGGACAGCGGGAGCGACTGAGACGCCTACAGAGGTGCTTGCAGAGGCTGCGGCGACAACTAAGACGCCGACCGAGGCAGATAGGGGTAGATATAGGCATAGAGAAAGCAGCAGACCCCCCAATCGACAGCGGCAACGACTGAGACACCTACATAGATGCTGACAGAGGCTGCGACGCCAACTGAGACGTCGACTGAAGCGGATAGGGGTAGATATAGGCATAGCGAACGCAGCAGACCCCCCAACCGACAGCGGCATCGACTGAGACGCCTACAGAGACTCTGACAGGGGCTGCGACGCCGACTGAGGCAGATAGGGGTAAATAAAGGCTTAGCGAAGGCAGCAGACCCCCAATCGACAGCAGCAGCGACCAAGACGCGTACAGAGATGCTGACAGAGGCTGCGACGCCGACTGAAACGTCGACTGAAGCGGATAGGGGTAGATATAGGCATAGCGAAGGCAGCAGACCCCCCAATTGACAGCGGCAGCGACTGAGACGCCATAGAGACTCTGACAGAGGCTACGAAGCCGATTGAGGCAGATAAGGGAAGTTCTATGCATATAGAAGGTAGCAGATTCCCCCCCTCCAATTGACAGCGGCAGCTACTGAGACTCCTACAGAGACGCTGACAGAGGCTGCGACGCTGACTGAGACGCCGACCGAGGCAGATAGGGGTAGATATAGGCATAGAGGCGGCAGCAGACCCCCAATCGACAGCGGCAGTGACTAAGACACCTACAGAGACGGTGACAGAGGCTGCGATGGCGACTGAGGCAGATAGGGGAAGTTCTATGCATATAGAAGGCAGCAGACGCCGCAAACAACTGCGACGCCGACTGAGACGAATACTGAGGCAGATTGGGGCAGATATTGGTATACAGAAGACAGCAGACCCCCAATCAACAGCGGCAGCTACGGAGACGCCTACAGAGCCGCTGATAGAGGCTGCGACGCCGACTGAGGCAGATAGGGGTAGGCTTAGAGCAGGCAGAAGACCCCCCAATCAACAGCGGCAGCGACTGGGACGCCTACACAGACGCTGACAGAGGCTGCGACGCCAATTGAGGCAGATAGGGGTAGATGTAGGCATAGAGAAGGCAGCAGACCCCCCAATCGACAGCGGCAGCGACTGAGACGCCTAGAGAGACGCTGAAAGAGGCTTCGACGCCGACTGAAACGCCGACTGAGGCATATAGGGGTAGATATAGACGTAGAGAAGGCAGCAGACCCCCACAATCGAAAGCGGCAGCGACTGAGACGCCTACAGAGACGCTGACAGAGGCTGCGACTCCGACTGAGACGCCTACTGAAGCAGATAGGTGTAGATATAGGCATAGAGAAGGTAGCACAACCTCCAATCGACAGTGGCAGCGACTAAGACGCCTATAGAGACGCTGACAGAGGCTGCGACGCCGGCTGAGACGCCGACTGAGGCAGATAGGGGTAGATATAGGCATTGAGAATGTAGCAGACCTCCCCAATCGATAGCGGCAGCGACTGAGACGCCTACAGAGACCCTGACAGAGGCTGCGACGCCGACTGAGATGCCGACTGAGGCAAATAGGGGTAGCTATAGGCATAGAGCAGGTAGCAGACCCCCCAATCAACAGCGGCAGCGACTGGGACGACTACAGAGACGCTGACAGAGGCTGCGACGCCAACTGAGACGCCTACTGAGGCAGATAGGGGTAGATATAGGCATTGAGCAGGCAGCAGACCCCCCAATCAACAGCGGCAGCGACTGAGATGCCTACAGAGACGCTGACAGAGGCTGCGACGCCGACTGAGACGCCGACTTAGGCATATAGGGGTAGATATAGCCACAGAGAAGGCAGCAGACATCCCCAATCGGCAGCGACAGCGACTGAGACGCCTACAGAGACGCTGACAGAGGCTGCGACGAAGACTGAGGCAGAGAGGGGTAGATATATGCATAGAGAAGGCAGCAGGCCCCCCCAATAGACAGCGGCTGCGACTGAATTGCCTACAGAGACGCTGACAGAGGCTGCGACGCCGACTGAGGCAGATAGGTGTAGATATAGGCATAGAGAAGGTAGCAGACCCACCAATGGACAGCGGGAGCGACTGAGATGCCTACAGAGACGCTTGCAGAGGCTGCGGCGACTACTGAGACGCCGACCGAGGCAGATAGGGGTAGACATAGGCATATAGAAGGCAGCAGATCCCCCCCCAGTTGAAAACGGCAGCGACTGAGACTCTTACAGAGACGCTGACAGAGGCTGCGACGCCGACTGAGGCAGATAGGTGTAGATATAGGCATAGATAAGGCAGCAGACCCACCAATGGACAGCGGGAGCGACTGAGACGCCTACAGAGGTGCTTGCAGAGGCTGCGGCGACAACTAAGACGCCGACCGAGGCAGATAGGGGTAGATATAGGCATAGAGAAAGCAGCAGACCCCCCAATCGACAGCGGCAACGACTGAGACACCTACAGAGATGCTGACAGAGGCTGCGACGCCAACTGAGACGTCGACTGAAGCGGATAGGGGTAGATATAGGCATAGCGAACGCAGCAGACCCCCCAATCGACAGCGGCATCGACTGAGACGCCTACAGAGACTCTGACAGGGGCTGCGACGCCGACTGAGGCAGATAGGGGTAAATAAAGGCTTAGCGAAGGCAGCAGACCCCCAATCGACAGCAGCAGCGACCAAGACGCCTACAGAGATGCTGACAGAGGCTGCGACGCCGACTGAAACGTCGACTGAAGCGGATAGGGGTAGATATAGGCATAGCGAAGGCAGCAGACCCCCCAATTGACAGCGGCAGCGACTGAGACGCCATAGAGACTCTGACAGAGGCTACGAAGCCGATTGAGGCAGATAAGGGAAGTTCTATGCATATAGAAGGTAGCAGATCCCCCCCCTCCAATTGACAGCGGCAGCTACTGAGACTCCTACAGAGACGCTGACAGAGGCTGCGACGCTGACTGAGACTCCTACTGAGGCAGATTGGGGTAGGTATAGGCATAGAGAAGGCAACAGACCCCCCAATCAACAGCGGCAGCGACTGGGATGCCTACAGAGACCCTGACAGAGGCTGCGCCGCCGACTGAGACGCCGACTTCGGCAGATAGGGGTAGATATAGTCGTAGAGAAGGCAGCAGACCCACCCAATCGAGAGCGGCAGCGACGGAGACGCCTACAGATACTCTGACAGAGGCTGCGACGCCGACTGAGACGCCGACTGATTCAGATAGGGGTAGATATAGGCATAGAGAATGCAGCAAAACCCCCCAATCGACAGCGGCAACAACTGAGTCGCCTACAGAGACGCTGACAGAGGCTGCGACACCGACTGAGACGCCGACTGAGGCAGATAGGGGTAGATATAGGCATAGAGAAGGCAGCTGACCCCCCAAGTGACAGCGGCCGCGACTGAGACGCCTACAGAGAGGATGACAGCGGCTGTGACGCTGACTGAGATGCCGCCTCAAGCCGATAGGGGTAGATATGGGCATAGATAAGGCAGCAGACGCACCAATCGACAGCGGCAGCGACTGAGACGCCTACAAAGACGCTGACAGAGGCTGCGACTCTGACTGAGACGCCAACTGAGGCAGATAGGGGTAGATATAGGCATAGAGAAGGCAGCAGACCCACCAATAGACAGCGGCAACGACTAAGACGCCTACAGAAATGCTGACAGAGGCTACGTCGCCGAATGAAGCAGATAGAGGTGGATCTATGCATAGAGAAGGCAGCAGGCCTGCAGAGCTGCGACGCCGACTGAGGCAGATAGGGGTAGATATAGGCATGGAGAAGGCAGCAGACCCCCCAATCGACAGAGGCAGCGACTGAGATGCCTACAGAGACGCTGACAGAGGCTGCGACGCCGACTGAGACGCCGACTGAGGCAGATAGGGGTAGATATAGGCATACAGGAGGAAGCAGACCCCCCCAATGGACAGCGGGAGCGACTGAGACGCCTACAGAGACGTTTGCAGAGGCTACGGTGACTACTGAGACGCCGACCGAGGCAGATAAGGGTAGATATAGGCATAGAGGAGGAAGCAGACCCCCCAATTGACAGCGGCAGCGACTGGGACACCTACAGAGACGCTGACAGAGGCTGCGATGCCGACTGAGGCAGATAGGGGAAGTTCTATGCATATACTGCGACGCCGACTGAGACGCCTACTGAGGCAGATAGGGGCAGATATAGGCATAGAGAAGGCAGCAGAACCCCCAATCCACAGCGGTAGCGACTGAGACGCCTACAGAGACGCTGACAGAGGCTGCGACACCGACTGAGACGCCGACTGAGGCAGATAGGGGTAGATACAGGCGTAGAGAAGGAAGCAGACATCCCCAATCGACAGTGGCAGCGACTGAGACGTCTACAGAGACGCTGACAGAGGCTGCGACGCCGACTGAGACACCGACTGAGGCAGATAGGGGTAGATATAGGCGTAGAGAAGGCAGAAAACCCCCCCTCCCCCAATTGACAGCGGCAGCGACTGAGACGCCTACAGAGACGCTGACAGAGGCTGCGACGCCGACTGAGACGCCGACTGAGGCAACTAGGGGTAGATACAGGCGTAGAGAAGGCAGCAGATATCCCCAATCGATAGCCGCAGCGACTGAGACACCTACAGAAACGCTGACAGAGGCTGCGACGCCGATTGAGGCAGATAGGGTTAGATATAGGCATACAGAAGGCAGCAGACTCCCCTATCGACAGCGGCAGCTACTGGCACGCATACAGATACACTGACAGAGGCTGCGAAGCCGACTGAGACGCCGACTGAGGCAGATAGGTGTAGATATAGGCACAGAGAAGGCAGCAGACCCCCCAATCGACAGCGGCAGCGACTGAGAATCTTACAGAGACGCTGACAGAAGCTGCGAAGCCAACTGCGACGCCGACTGAGGCAGATAGGTGTAGATCTAGGCGTAGAGAAGGCAGCAGACCCCCCAATCGACAGCGGCAGCGACTGAGAAGCTTACAGAGACGCTGACAGAGGCTGCGACGCCGTCTGAGGCAGATAGGTGTGGATATAGGCATAGAGAAGGCAGCAGACCCCCCAAACGACAGCGGCAGCGACTGAGACGCCTACAGAGATGCTGACAGAGGCTGCGACGCCGACTGAGGCAGCTAGGGTTAGATGTAGTCAAATAGATGGCAGCAGACCCCCCAATCGACAGCGGCAGCGACTGAGACGCCTACAGAGACGCTGACAGAGGCTACGACGCCGTATGAAGCAGATAGAGGTGGATCTATGCATAGAGAAGGCAGCAGACCTGCAGAGCTGCGACGCCGACTGAGGCAGATAGGGGTAGATATAGGCATGGAGAAGGCAGCAGACCCCCCAATCGACAGAGGCAGCGACTGAGATGCCTACAGAGACGCTGACAGAGGCTGCGACGCCAACTGAGACGCCGACTGAGGCAGATAGGGGTAGATCTATGCATAGAGAAGGCAGCAGACGCCCCAATCAAAAGCGGCAGCGACTGAGACGCCTACAGAGACGCTGATAGAGGCTGCGACGCCGACTGAGACGCCGACTGAGACAGATAGGGGCAAATATAGGCATAGAGAAGGTAGCAGACCTCCCAATCGACAGCGGCAGCGACTGAGACACCTACAGAAACACTGACAGAGGCTGCGACGCCGACTGAGATGCCGCCTCAAGCCGATAGGGGTAGATATAGGCAGAGATAAGGCAGCAGACCTACCCAATCGAGAGCGGCAGCGACGGAGACGCCTACAGAGACTCTACAGAGGCTGCGACGCTGACTGAGACGCCGACTGAGGCAGATAGGGGTAGATATAGGCCTACATAAGGCAGCAGACGCCCCAATCGACAGCGGCGGCGACTTAGACGCCTACAGAGACGCTGACAGAGGCTGCGACGCCGACTGAGACACCGACTGAGGCAGATAGGGGTAGATCTATGCATAGAGAAGGCAGCAGACGCCCCAATCAAAAGCGGCAGCGACTGAGACGCCTACAGAGGCTCTGACAGAGGCTGCGACGCCGACTGAGGCAGAGAGGTGTAGATCTATGAATAGAAAAGGTAGCAGACGCCCCAATCGACAGCGGCAGCGACTGAGACGCCTCCAAAGACGCTGACAGAGGCTGCGACGCCGACTGAGACGCCGACTGACGCAGATAGGGGTATATATAAACATACAGAAGGTAGCAGACCCCCCCAATCGATAGCAGCAGAGACTGAGACGCCTAAAGAGACGCTGATAGAGGCTGCGACGCTGACTGAGGCAGATAGGGGTAGATATAAGCATACAGAAGGCAGCAGACCCTCCCAATCGATAGCAGCAGACACTGAGACGCCTACAGAGACGCTGAAAAAGGCTTCGACGCCGACTGAGGCAGATAGGGGTAGATATAGGCACAGAGAAGGCAGCAGACTCCCCAATCGACAGCGGCAGCGACTTAGAATCTTACAGAGACGCTGACAGAAGCTGCGAAGCCAACTGCGACGCCGACTGATGCAGATAGGTGTAGATCTAGGCGTAGAGAAAGCAGCAGCCCCCCAATCGACAGCGGCAGCGACTGAGAAGCCCACAGAGATGCTGACAGAGGCTGCGATGCCGACTGAGGCAGCTAGGGTTAGATGAAGTCAAATAGATGGCAGCAGACCCCCCAATTGACAGCGGCAGCGACTGAGACGCCTACAGAGACGCTGACAGAGGCTAAGACGCCGACTGAGCCGCCGAATGAAGCAGATAGAGGTGGATCGATGCATAGAGAAGGCAGCAGAACCCCAATCGACAGCGGGAACGACTGAGACGCCTACAGAGACGCTGACAGAGGCTGCGATGCCGACTGAGACACCGACTGAGGCAGATAAGGGTAGATATAAGCATACAGAAGGCAGCAGAACCCCCAATCGATAGCAGCAGAGACTGAGACGCCTACAGAGACGCTGACAGAGGCTGCGCCGCCGACTGAGACGCCGACTGAGGCAGATAGGGGTAGATATATGCATACAGAAGGCAGCAGACCCCCCCCCAATCGATAGCAGCAGACACTGAGACGCCTACAGAGACGCGTACAGAGACGCCTACAGAGACGCTGACAGAGGCTGCGACGCCGACTGAGACGCCTACTGAGGCAGATAGGGGTAGATATTGGCATAGAGAAGGACGCAGACCCCCAATCGACTGCAGCAGCGACGGAGATGCCTACAGAGACGCTGGCAGACGCTGCGACGCCGACTGAGGCAAATAGGGGTAGCTATAGGCATTGAGAAGGCAGCAGACCCCCCCAATCGATACCGGCAGCGACTGAGACGCCTACAGAGTCGCTGACAGAGGCTGCGACGCCGACTGAGGCAGATAGGTTTAGATATAGGCATAGAGAAGGCAGCTGAGCCTCCAATCGACAGCGGCAGCGACTGAGACACCTACAGAAATACTGACAGAGGGTGCGACGCCGACTGAGGCAGATAGGGGTAGATATTGGCATAGAGAAGGTAGCAGACCCCCAATCGAGAGCGGCAGCGACTGAGAATCTTACAGAGACGCTGACAGAGGCTGCGACGCCTACTGCGACGCCGACTGAGGCAGATAGGGGTAGATATAGGCATGGAGAAGGCAGCAGACCCCCCAATCGACAGTGGCAGCGACTGAGACACGTACAGAGACGCTAACAGAGGCTGCGACGCCGACTGAGACGCCGACTGCGTTAGATAGGGGTAGATATAGGCATAGAGAAGGCAGCAGACCCCCAATCGACAGCGGGAGCGACTGAGACGCCTACAGAGACTCTGACAGAGACTTCGACGCCTACTGAGACGTCGACTGAGGCAGATAGGATTAGATATAAACATAGAGAAGGCAGCAGACTCCCCCAATCGACAGCAGCAGCGACTGTGACGCCTATAGAGACGCTGACAGAGGCTGCGACGCCGACTGAGACACCGACTGAGGCAGATAAGGGTAGATATAAGCATACAGAAGGCAGCAGACTCCCCAATCGATCGCAGCAGAGACTGAGAAGCCTACAGCGATGCTGACAGAGGCTGCGACGCCGACTGAGGCAGATAGGGGTAGATATAAGCATACAGAAGGCAGCAGCCTCCCCAATCGACAGCCGCAGCGACTGAGACTCCTACAGAGACGCTGATAGAGGCTGCGACGCCGACTGAGGCAGATAGGTGTAAATAGAAACATACAGAAGGCAGCAGACTCCCCCAATCGACAGCAGCAGCGACTGAGACGCCTACAGAGACGCTGACAGAGGCTGCGACGCCGACTGAGACGCCGACTGAGGCAGATTGGGGTAGATATAGGCATAGAGAAGGTAGTAGTCCTCCCAATGGACAGCGGCAGCGACTGAGATGCCTACAGAGACGCTGACAGAGGCTGCAACGCCGACTGAGATGCCGACTGAGGCAGATAGGGGTAGATATAAGCATACAGAAGGAAGCAGACCCCCCAATCGATAGCAGCAGAGACTGAGACGCCTACAGAGATGCTGAAAAAGGCTTCGACGCCGACTGAGACACCGACTGAGGTAGATAGGGGTAGATATAGGCATAGAGAAGGCAGCACAGCCCCCAATAGACAGTGGCAGAGACTGAGACGCCTACAGAGACGCTGACAGAGGCTGCAACGCCGACTGAGACGCCTACTAAGGCAGATAGGGGTAGATATAGGCATAGAGCAGCCAGCAGACAACCCAATCGACAGCGGCAGCGACTGAGACGCCTACAGAGACGCTCACAGGGGCTGCGACGCCGACTTAGACGCCGACTTAGGCGGATAGGGGTAGATGTAGGCATAGAGAAGGCAGCAGACCCCCAATCGACAGCGACAGCGACTGAGACGCCTACAGAGACGCTGACAGAGGCTGCGACGCCAACTGAGGCAGATAGGGGTAGATATAAACAGAGAGGAGGCAGCAGACTCCCCCAATCGACAGCAGCAGCGACTGAGACGCCTACAGAGACGCTGACAGAGGCTGCGACGCCGACTGAGATACCGACTGAGGCAGATAGGGGTAGATATAAACATACAGAAGGCAGCAGACTCCCCCAATCGACAGCAGCAGCGACTGAGACCCTACAGAGACGCTGACAGAGGCTGCGACGCCGACTGAGATACCGACTGAGGCAGATAAGGGTAGATATAAGCATACAGAAAGCAGCAGACTCCCCAATAGATATCAGCAGAGACTGAGACGCCTACAGAGACGCTGACAGTGGCTGCGACGCCGACTGAGACGCCGACTGAGGCAGATAGGGGTAGATATAAGCATACAGAAGGGAGCAGACGCCCCAACCGACAGCGGCAGCGACTGAGACGCCTACAGAGACGCTGATAGAGGCTGCGACGCCGCCTGAGGCAGATAGGGGTAGATATAAACAGAGAGGAGGCAGCAGACTCCCCCAATCGACAGCAGCAGCGACTGAGACGCCTACAGAGACGCTGACAGAGGCTGCGACGCCGACTAAGATACCGACTGAGGCAGATAGGGGTAGATATAAGCATACAGAAGGCAGCAGACTCCCCAATCGATAGCAGCAGAGACTGAGAAGCCTACAGAGACGCTGACAGAGGCAGCGGCGCCGACTGAGGCAGATAGGGGTAGAAATAAACAGAGAGAAGGCAGCAGACTCGCCCAATCGACAGCAGCAGCGACTGAGACGCCTACAGAGACGCTGACAGAGGCTGCGCCTCCGACTGAGATGCCGACTGAGGCAGATAGGGGTAGACATAGGCATATAGAAGGCAGCAGACCCCCCAATCAACAGCGGCAGTTACGGAGACGCCTACAGAGACGCTGACAGGGGCTGCGACACTGACTGAGGTAGATAGGGGTAGATATAGGCATAGAGAAGGCAGCTGACCCTCCAATCGATAGCGGCAGCGACTGAGACGCCTACAGAGACGCTGACAGAGGCTGCGACGCCGACTGAGGCAGATAGGGGTAGATATAGGCATAGAGAAGGCAGCTGACCCTCCAATAACCAGCGGCAGCGACTGAGACGCCTACAGAGGCCCTGACAGAGGCTGCGACGCCGACTGAGACGCCGACTGAGGCAAATAGGGGTAGCTATAGGCATAGAGAAGGTAGCAGACCCCCAATCGAGAGCAGCAGCGACTGAGAATCTTACAGAGACGCTGACAGAGGCTGCGACGCCGACTGAGGCAGATAGGGGTAGATATAGGCATGGAGAAGGCAGCAGACCCCCCAATCGACAGAGGCTGCGACTGAAACACGTACAGAGACGCTGACAGAGGCTGCGACCCCGACTGAGACGCCGACTGAGGCAGATAGGGGTAGATATTGGCATAGAAAAGGCAGCAGACCCCCCAATCGACATCGGCAGCGACTGAGACGCCTACAGAGACGCTGATAGAGGCTGCGACGCCGACTGAGACGCCGACTGAGGCAGATAGGGACAGATATGGGCATAGAGAAGGCAGCAGACCCCCCAACCGGCATCGGGAGTCACTGAGACGCCTACAGAGACTCTGACAGAGGCTTCGACGCCTGCTGAGACGTCGACTGAGGCAGATAGGATTAGATATACACATAGAGAAAGCAGCAGACTCGACAATCGACAGCAGCAGCGACTGAGACCCTACAGAGAAGCTGACAGAGGCTGCGACGCCGACTGAGACGCCGACTGAGGCAGATAAGGGTAGATATAAGCATACAGAAGGCAGCAGACTCCCCAATTGATATCAGCAGAGACTCGCCTACAGAGACGCTGACAGTGGCTGCGACGCCAACTGAGACGCCGACTGAGGCAGATAGGGGTAGATATAAGCATACAGAAGGGAGCAGACGCCCCAATCGACAGCGGCAGCGACTGAGACGCCTACAGAGACGCTGACAGAGGCTGCGCCGCCGACTGAGATGCCGACTTATGCAGATAGGGGTAGATATAGGCATAGAGAAGGCAGCAGACCCCCCAATCAACAACGGCAGCGACTGGGACGCCTACAGAGACGCTGACAGAGGCTGCGACGCCGACTGAGACGCCGACTTTGGAATATAGGGATAGATATAGGCAAAGAGAAGGCAGCAGATCCCCAATCGACAGCGGGAGCGACTGAGACGCCTACAGAGACGCTGACAGAGGCTGCGACGCCGACTGAGACGCCTCCTTAGGCGGATAGGGGTAGATATAGGCATAGAGAAGGCATCAGTCCCCCCAAACGACAGCGCCAGCGACTGAGACGCCTACAGAGAAGCTGACAGAGGCTGCGACGCCGACTGAGGCAGATAGGGGTAGATCTAGGCATAGAGAATGCAGCAGAACCGCCCCGCCCCCATTTGACAGCGGCAGCGACTGAGACGCCGAATTAGGAAGATAGGGATAGATAAAGGCATAGAGAAGGCATCAGACACCCCCAATCCTGCCTGGAGTAGTCGGAAATGCTCCGGTACAACATATGGCCACAGCACGTTGTAGTTTTGATAGAGCTTTTTTGACCCCTACAAGAGAGAGTCTGCTCATCCAAACCATTGATGCATAGCTGATAATAGGTCTTACCATTGCTGTTTAGATCCATAGGACCTTACTAGGGGAAAGACCCCATGTCTTACCAAAAATACCCTTACACTGCCAGAAAACTGACAGTGCTTTGGATGTCTTCAGTTGGACATGTGTTTTCCAAAGAAGTTTGTTATCAAGGATGACTCCAAGATATTTGATTTCCTTGGATAGCCAATCGACAGCGACAGCGACTGAGACGCCTTCAGAGACGCTGACAGAGGCTGCGACGCCGACTGAGGCGCCGACTGAGGCAGATAGGGGCAGATATAGGCATAGAGAAGGCAGCAGACCCCCCAACCGGTATCGGGAGTGACTGAGACGCCTACAGAGACTCTGACAGAGGCTTCGGCGCCTACTGAGACGTCGACTGAGGCATATAGGATTAGATATACACATAGAGAAAGCAGCAGACTCGACAATCGACAGCAGCAGCGACTGAGACGCCTACAGAGACGCTCACAGAGGCTGCGATGCCGACTGAGATACCGACTGAGGCAGAAAAGGGTAGATATATGCATACAGAAGGCAGCAGACTCCCCAATTGATATCAGCAGAGACTGAGTCGCCTACAGAGACGCTGACAGTGGCTGCGACGCCGACTGAGACGCCGACTGAGGCAGATAGGGGTAGATATAAGCATACAGAAGGGAGCAGACGCCCCAATCGACAGCGGCAGCGACTGAGACGCCTACAGAGACGCTGATAGAGGCTGCGACACCGACTGAGGTAGATAGGGGTAAATGTAGGCATAGAGAATGCAGAAGACCAGCCCCCCCCCAATTGACAGCGGCAGCGAATGAGACGCCTACAGAGACGCTGACAGAGGCTGCGACGCCAACTGAGACGCCTACTGAGGCAGATAGGGGTAGATATAGGCATTGAGCAGGCAGCAGACCCTCCAATCAACAGCGGCAGTGACTGAGACGCCTACTGAGACGCTGACAGAGGCTGCGACGCCGACTGAGACGCCTACTGAGGCAGATAGGGGCAGATATAGGCATTGAGCAGGCAGCAGACCCCGAAATCAACAGCGGCAGCGACTGAGACGCCTACAGAGACGCTGACAGAGGCTGCGACGCCGACTGAGACGCCTACTGAGGCAGATAGGGGTAGATATAGCCATAGAGAAGGCAGCAGGCATCCCCAATCGGCAGCGAAAGCGACTGAGACGCCTCCAGAGACGCTGACAGAGGCTGCGACGCCAACTCAGACGCCGACTGAGGCAGATACGGGTAGATATTGGCATAGAGAAGGCAGCAGACCCCTCCAATCGACAGCGGCAGCGACTGAGACGCCTACAGAGACGCTCACAGAGGCTACGACGCCGACTGAGATGCCGACGGAGGCAGATAGGGGTAGATATATGCATAGAGAAGGCAGCGGACGCCCCAATCGACAGCGGCAGCGACTGAGACGCCTACAGAGACGCTGATAGAGGCTGCGACTCCGACTGAGGCAGATAGGGGTAGAAATAAACAGAGAGGAGGCAGCAGACTCCCCCAATCGACAGCAGCAGCGACTGAGACGCCTACAGAGACGCTGACAGAGGCTGCGACGCCGACTGAGATACCGACTGATTCAGATAGGGGTAGATATAAGCATACAGAAGGCAGCAGACTCCCCAATCGATAGCAGCAGAGACTGAGACGCCTACAGAGACGCTGACAGAGGCTGCGACGCCGACTCAGACACCGACTGAGGCAGATAAGGGTAGATATAGGCGTAGAGAAGGCAGCAGACATCCCCAATCGACAGCGGCAGCGACTGAGACGCCTACAGTGACGCTGACAGAGGCTGCGACGCCGACTGAGACGCCGACTGAGGCAGATAGGGGTAGATATAGGCATAGAGATGGTAGCAGACCCCCCAATCGATAGCGGCAGAGATTGAGACGCCTACAGAGACGCTGACAGAGGCTGCGACGCCGTCTGAGACGCCGACTGAGGCAGATAGGGGTAGATACAGGCGTAGAGAAGGCAGCAGACATCCCCAATCGACAGTGGCAGCGACTGAGACGCCTGACAGAGGCTGCGACGCCGACTGAGACGCCGACTGAGGCAGATAGGGGTAGATATAGCCATAGAGAAGGCAGCAGACATCCCCAATCGATAGCGGCAGCGACTGAGACACCTACAGAAACACTGACAGAGGTTGCGACGCCGACTGAGGCAGATAGGGGTAGATATAGGCATACAGAAGGCAGCAGACCCCCCTATCGACAGCGGCAGCTACTGGGACGCATACAGATACACTGACAGACGCTGCGAAGCCGACTGAGACGCCGACTGAGGAAGATAGGGGTAGATATAGGCACAGAGAAGGCAGCAGACCCACCAATGGACAGCGGGAGCGACTGAGATGCCTACAGAGACGTTTGCAGAGGCTGCGACGCCTACTAAGATGACGACTGAGGCAGATAGGGGTAGATATTGGCATAGAAAAGGCAGCAGACCCCCCAATCTACATCGGCAGCGACTGAGACGCCTACAGAGACGCTGATAGAGGTTGCGACGCCGACTGAGACGCCGACTGAGGCAGATAGGGGCAGATATAGGCATAGAGAAGGCAGCAAACCCCCCAATTGACAGCGGCAGCGACTGAGACACCTACAGAAACACTGACAGAGGCTGCGACGTCGACTGAGGCAGATAGGGGTAGATATTGGCATAGAGAAGGCAGCAGACTCCCCAATCGAGAGCGGCAGCGACTGAGAATCTTACAGAGACGCTGACAGAGGCTGCGACGCCAACTGCGACGCCGACTGAGGCAGATAGGGTAACATATAGGCATGGAGAAGGCAGCAGACCCCCCAATCGGCAGCGGGAGTGACTGAGACGCCTACAGAGACGCTGACAGAGGCTGCGACGCCGACTGAGATACCGACTGAGGCAGATAAGGTAAGATAGAAGCATACAGAAGGCAGCAGACTCCCAAATTGATAGCAGCAGAGACTGCGTCGCCTACAGAGACGCTGACAGAGGCTGCGCCGCCGACTGAGATGCCGACTGAGGCAGATAGGGGTAGATATAGGCATAGAGAAGGCAGCAGACCCCCCAATCGACAGCAGCAGCGACTGAGACGCGTACAGAGACGCTGACAGAGACTGCGCCGCCGACTGAAACGCCGACTGAGGCAGATAGGGGTAGATATAGACGTGGAGAAGGCAGCAGACCCCCCCAATCGAAAGCGGCAGCGACTGAGACGCTACAGAGACGCTGACAGAGGCTGCGACTCCGACTGAGACGCCTACTGAGGCATATAGGGGTAGATATAGGCATTGAGCAGGCAGTAGACCCCCCAATCAACAGCGGCAGCGATTGAGACGCCTACAGACACGCTGACAGAGGCTGCGACGCCGACTGACACGCCTACTGAGGCAGATAGGGGAAAATATAGCCATAGAGAAGGCAGCAGACATCCCCAATCGGCAGCGACAGCGACTGAGACGCCTACAGAGACGCTGACAGAGGCTGCGACGCCAACTGAGACGCCGAGTGAGGCAGATACGAGTAGATATTGGCATAGAGAAGGCAGCAGACCCCTCCAATCGACAGCGACAGCGACTGAGACGCCTACAGAGACGCTCACAGAGGCTACGACGCCGACTTTGATACCGACTGAGGCAGATAGGGGTAGATATATGCATAGAGAAGGCAGCGGACGGCCCAATCGACAGCGGCTGCGACTGAGACGCCTACAGAGACGCTGACAGCGGCTGCGGCGCCGACTGAAGCAGATAGGGGTAGATATAAACAGAGAGAAGGCAACATACTCCCCCAATCGACAGCAGCAGCGACTGAGACGCCTACAGAGACGCTGACAGAGGCTGCGCCGCCGACTGAGATGCCGACTGAGGCAGATAGGGGTAGATATAGGCATAGAGAAGGCAGCAGACCCCCCAATCAACAGCGGCAGCGACTGAGACGCCTACTGAGACGCTGACAGAGGCTGCGCCGCCGTCTGAGACGCCGACAGAGGCAGATAGGGGTAGATACAGGCGTAGAGAAGGCAGCAGACATCCCCAATCGACAGTGGCAGCGACTGAGACGCCTACAGAGACGCTGACAGAGGCTGCGACGTCGACTGAGACGCCGACTGAGGCAGATAGGGGTAGATATTGGCTTAGAAAAAACAGCAGACTCCCCAATCGACAGCGGCAGCGACTGAGATACCTACAGAAACACTGACAGAGGTTGCGACACCGACTGAGGCAGATAGGGGTAGATATAGCCATAGAGAAGGCAGCAGACATCTTCAATCGATAGCGGCAGCGACTGAGACACCTACAGAAACACTGACAGAAGATGCGCCGCCGACTGAGGCAGATAGGGGTAGATATAGGCATACAGAAGGCAGCAGACCCCCTTATCGACAGCGGAAGCTACTGGGACGCATACAGATACACTGACAGAGGCTGCGAAGCCGACTGAGACGCCGACTGAGGCAGATAGGGGTAGATATAGGCACATAGAATTCAGCAGACCCCCCAATCGACAGCGGCAGCGACTGAGAATCTTACAGATACGCTGACAGAAGCTGCGAAGCCAACTGCGACGCCGACTGAGGCAGATAGGTGTATATCTAGGCATAGAGAAGGCAGCAGACCCCGCCAATCGACAGCGGCAGCGACTGAGACACCTACAGAAACACTGACAGAGGTTGCGACGCCGACTGAGGCAGATAGGGGTAGATATTGGCATAGAGAAGGCAGCAGGCCCCCCCAATCGACAGCGGCAGCGACTGAGACGTCTACAGAGACGCTGACAGAGACTGCGACGCCTTTTGAGGCAGATAGGACTAGATATAGGCATACAGAATGCAGCAGACCCACCAATGGACAGCGGGAGCGACTAAGACGCCCACAGATACGCTGACAGAGGCTGCGATGCGGACTGAGGCAGATAGGGGTAGTTATGGGCATAAAGATTGCAGAAGACCCCCCCAATTGACAGCGGCAGCGACTGAGATGCCTTCAGAGACGTTGACAGAGGCTGCGGCGCCGACTGCGGCAGATAGGTGTAGATATAGGCATAGAGAAGGCAGCAGACCCATCAATGGACAGCGGGAGCGACTGAGACGCCTACAGAGACGTTTGTAGAAACTGCGACGCTTACTGAGACGTCGACTGAGGCAGATAAGTTTAGATATTGGCATAGAAAAGGGAGCAGACCCCCCAATCGACACCTACAGAAACACTGACAGAGGTTGCGACGCCGACTGAGGCAGATAGGGGTAGATATTGGCATAGAGAAGGTAGCAGACCCCCCAATCGAGAGCGGCATCGACTGAGAATCTTACAGAGATGCTGACAGAGGCTGCGGCGCCAACAGCGACGCCGACTTAGGCAGATAGGGGTAGATATAGGCATAGAGAAGGCATCAGACCCCCAATCGACAGCAGCAGAGACTGAGACGCCTACAGAGACGCTGACAGAGGCTGCGACGCCGACTGAGGCAGTTAGGGGTAGATATAGACGTAGAGAAGGCAGCAGACCCCCCCAATCGAAAGCGGCAGCGTCTGAGACGCCTACAGAGACGCTGAAAGAGGCTGCGACGCCGACTGACACGCCTACTGAAGCAGATAGGTGTAGATATAGGCATAGAGAAGGTAGCACACCCTCCAATCGACAGTGGCAGGGACTAAGACGCCTATAGAGCCGCTGACAGAGGCTGCGACGCCGGCTGAGACGCTGACTGAGGCAGATAGGTCTAGGCATTGAGAAGGCAGCAGACCTCCCAGTCGATAGCGGCAGCGACTGGGACGCCTACAGAGACGCTGACAAAGGCTGCGACGCCGACTTAGGAAGATAGGGATAGATATTGGCATAGAGAAGGCATCAAACACCCCCAATTGACTGCGACAGCCACTGAGACCCTTACAGAGACGCTGACAGAGGCTGCGACGCAAACTGAGACGCCGACTGAGGCAGATACGGGTAGATATAGGCATAGAGAAGGCTGCAGACCCCTCCAATCGACAGCGGGAGCGACTGAGACGCCTACAGAGACTCTGACAGAGGCTTCGACGCCGACTGAGACGCCTACTGAAGCAGATAGGTGTAGATATAGGAATAGAGAAGGTAGCACACCCTCCAATCGACAGTGGCAGCGACTAAGACGCCTATAGAGACGCTGACAGAGGCTGCGACGCCGGCTGAGACGCCGACTGAAGCACATAGGGGTAGATATAGGCATTGAGAAAGCAGCAGACCTTCCAATCGATAGCGGCAGTGACTGAGACGCCTAGAGACGCTGACAGAGGCTGCGACGCCGACTGAGACGCCGCCTTAGGAAGATAGCGATACATATAGGCATAGAGAAGGCATCAGACACCCCCAATTGACAGCAACAGCGACTAAAACGCTTACAGAGACGCTGACAGAGGCTGCGACGCCGACTGAGACACCGACTGAGGCAGAGAAGGGTAGATATAAGCATGCAGAAGGCAGCAGACTCCCCAATCGATAACAGCAGCGACTGCGACACCTACAGAGACGCTGACAGTGGCTGCGACGCCGACTGAGACGCCGACTGAGGCAGATAGGGGTAGATATAAGCATACAGAAGGGAGCAGACTCCCCCAATCGACAGCAGTAGCGACTGAGACGCCTACAGAGACGCTGACAGAGGCTGCGACGCCGACTGAGACGCCGACGGAGGCAGATAGGGGTAGATATAAACATAGAGAAGGCAGCAGACTCCCCCAATCGACAGCAGTAGCGACTGAGACGCCTACAGAGACGCTGACAGAGGCTGCGACGCCGACTGAGACGCCGACTGAGGCAGATAGGGGTAGATATAGGCATAGACAAGGCAGCAAACCTCCCAATGGACAGCGGCGGCGACTGAGATGCCTACAGAGACGCTGACAAAGGCTGCGACGCCGACTGAGACACTGACTGAGGCAGATAGGGGTAGATATAAGCATACAGAAGGCAGCAGACCCCCCCAATCGATAGCAGCAGAGACTGAGACGCCTACAGAGACGCCTACAGAGACGCTGAAAAACACTTTGACGCCGACTGAGACACCGACTGAGGCAGATAGGGGTAGATATAGGCGTAGAGAAGGCAGCAAACCCCCCAATCGACAGCGGCAGCGACTGAGACCGTCTACAGAGACGCTGACAGAGGCTGCGACGCCGATTGAGGCAGATAGGAGTAGATATAGGCATACAGAAGGCAGCAGTCCCCCCTATCGACAGCGGCAGCTACTGGGACGCATACAGATACACTGACAGAGGCTGCGACTCTGACTGAGACGCCGACTGAGGCAGATAGGGGTAGATATAGGCATAGAGAAGGCAGCAGGCCCACCAATAGACAGCGGCAGCGACTAAGACGCCCGCAGATACGCTGACAGAGGCTGCGATGCGGACTGAGGCAGATAGGGGTAGATATGGGCATAAAGATTGCAGCAGAACCCCCCCAATTGACAGCGACTGAGACGCCTACAGAGACGTTGACAGAGGCTGCGACTCTGACTGCGGCAGATAGGTGTAGATATAGGCATTGAGGAGGCAGCAGACCCACCAATGGACAGCGGGAGCGACTGAGACGCCTACAGAGACGTTTGCAGAAACTGCGACGCTTACTGAGACGTCGACTGAGGCAGATAAGGGTAGATATTGGCATAGAAAAGGCAGCAGACCCCCCAATCGAGAGCGGCAGCGACTGAGAATCTTACAGAGACGCTGACGGAGGCTGCGACGCCAACTGCGACGCCGACTGAGGCAGATAGTGGTAGATTTAGGCATAGAGAAGGCATCAGACCCGCAATCGACAGCAGGAGCGACTGAGACGCCTACAGAGACGCTGACAGAGGCTGCGACGCCGACTGAGACGCTGACTTAGGAAGATAGGGATAGATATAGGCATAGCGAAGGCATCAGACACCCCCAATCGAGAGCGGCAGCGACTGAGACGCCTACAGAGACGCTGACAGAGGCTGCGACGCCGACTGAGACGCCTACTGAAGCAGATAGGTGTAGATATAGGCATAGAGAAGGTAGCACACCCTCCAATCGACAGTGGCAGGGACTAAGACGCCTATCGAGACGCTAACAGAGGCTGCGACGCCGGCTGAGACGCTGACTGAGGCAGATAGGGATAAATATAGGCATAGAGAAGGCATCAGACACACCCAATTGACAGCGACAGCGACTGAGACGCTTACAGAGACGCTGACAGATGCTGCGACGCCAACTGAGACGCCGACTGAGGCAGATACGGGTAGATATTGGCATAGAGAAGGCAGCAGACCCGTCCAATCGACAGCGGCAGCGACTGAGACGCCTACAGAGACGCTGACAGAGGCTACGACGCCGACTGAGACGCCGACGGAGGCAGATAGGGGTAGATCTATGCATAGAGAAGGCAGCAGACGTCCCAATCGAAAGCGGCAGCGACTGAGACGCCTACAGACACGCTGATAGAGTCTGCGACGCCGACTGAGACGCCGTCTGAGGCAGATAGTGGCAAATATAGGCATAGAGAAGGCAGCAGACCCCCCAATCGACAGCGGCAGCGACTGAGACACCTACAGAAACACAGACAGAGACTGCGACGCCGACTGAGGCAGATACGGGTAGGTATTGGCATAGAGAAAGTAGCAGACCCGTCCAATCAAAAGCGGCAGCGACTGAGAATCTTACAGAGACGCTGAGAGAGGCTGCGACGCCAACTACGACGCCAACTGCGACGCCGACTGAGGCAGATAGGCGTAGATATAGGCATGGAGAAGGCAGCAGACCCCCCCAATTGACAGAGGCAGCGACTGAGACACGTACAGAGGCGCTGACAGCGGCTGCGACGCCGACTGTGGCAGATATTGGTAGATATAGGCATAGAGAATGCAGCAGACCCCCAATCGACAGCGGGAGCGACTGAGACGCCTACAGAGACGCTGACAGAGGCTGCGACGCCGACTGAGACGCCGACTGAGGCAGATAGGGGTAGATATAGGCATAGAGAAGGCAGCAGACCCCCAATTGACTGCGGGAGCGACTGAGACGCCTACAGAGACGTTTGCAGAGGCTGCGACGCCTACTGAAACGACGACTGAGGCAGATAGGGGTAGCTATTGGCATAGAAAAAGCAGCAGACCCCCCAATCGACATCGGCAGCGACTGAGACGCCTACAGAGATGCTGATAGAGGCTGCGACGCCGACAGAGGCAGATAGGGGCAAAGAAGGCAGCAGAGCCCCCAAACGACAGTGGCAGCGACTGAGACACCTACAGAAACTCTGACAGAGGCTGCGACGCCGACTGAGGCAGATAGGGGTAGATATTGGCACAGAGAAGGTAGCAGACCCCCCAATCAAGAGCGGCAGCGACTGAGAATCTTACAGAAACGGTGACAGAGGCTGCGACGCCTACTGCGACGCCGACTGAGGCAGATAGGGGTAGATATAGGCATAGAGAAGACAGCAGACCCCCAATCGACAGCGGGAGCGACTGAGACGCCTACAGAGACTCTGACAGAGGCTTCGACGCCGACTGAGACACCGACTGAGGCAGATAAGGGTAGATATAAGCATACAGAAGGCAGCAGACTCCCCAATCGATAACAGCAGCGACTGAGACGCCTACAGAGACGCTGATAGAGGCTGCGACGCCGACTGAGACGCCGACTGAGGCAGATAGCGGTAGATATAGACATAGAGAAGGCAGCAGACTCCCAATCGAAAGCGGCAGCGACTGAGACGCCTACAGAGACGCTGACAGAGGCTGCGACGCCGGCTGAGACGCCGACTGAGGCAGATAGGGGTAGATATAGGCATTGAGAAGGCAGCAGACCTTCCAATCGATAGCGGCAGCGACTGAGACGCCTAGAGACGCTGACAGAGGCTGCGACGCCGACTGAGGCGCCGACTTAGGAAGATAGGGATAGATATAGGCATAGAGAAGGCATCAGTCACCCCCAATTGACAGCGACAGCGACTAAAATGCTTACAGAGACGCTGACAGAGGCTGTGACGCTGACTGAGACACCGACTGAGGCAGAGAAGGGTAGATATAAGCATGCAGAAGGCAGCAGACTCCTCAATCGATAACAGCAGCGACTGAGACGCCTACAGAGACGTTGATACAGGCTGCGACGCCGACGGAGGCAGATAGGGGTAGATATAAACATAGACAAGGCAGCAGACTCCCCCAATCGACAGCAGTAGCGACTGAGACGCCTACAGAGACGCTGACAGAGGCTGCGACGCCGACTGAGACGCCGACTGAGGCAGATAGGGGTAGATATAAGCATACAGAGGCAGCAGACCCCCTCAATCGACAGCAGCAGATACTGAGACGCCTACAGAGACGCTGAAAAACGCTTTGAAGCCGGCTGAGGCACCGACTGAGGCAGATAGGGGTAGATATAGGCGTAGAGAAGGCAGCAAACCCCCCAATCGACAGCGGCAGCGACTGAGAGTCTTACAGAGTCTCTGACAGAAGCTGCGAAGCCAACTGCGACGCCGACTAAGGCAGATAGGTGTAGATCTAGGTGTAGAGAAGGCAGCAGACCCCCAATCGACAGCGGCAGCGACTGAGAAGCCTGCAGAGACGCTGACAGCGGCTGCTACGCCGACTGAAACGCAGACTGAGGCAGATAGGGGTAGATATAGGCATAGAGAAGGCAGCAGACCCCCCAATCGATAGCAGCAGAGACTGAGACGCCTACAGAGTCGCTGACAGAGGCTGCGATGCCGACTGAGGCAGATAGGGGTAGATATATTCATAGAGAAAGCAGCAGATCTCCCAATCGATAGCGGCAGCGACTGAGATGCCTTCAGAGAAGCTGACAGAGGCTGCGACGCCGACTGAGGCAGATAGGGGTAGATGTAGGCATAGAGAATGCAGCAAACCCCCCCAATTGACAGCGGTAGCGACTGAGAGGCCTACAGAGACGCTGACAGAGCCTGCAACGCCCACTGAAACGCCGACTGAGGCAGATAGGGGAGGATATAGACGTAGAGAAGGCAGCAGATCCCCCCAATCGAAAGCGGCAGCGACTGAGACGCCCACAGAGACGCTGACAGAGGCTGCGACGCCGACTGAGACGCCTACTGCGGCAGATAGGGGTAGATATAGGCATAGAGCAGGCAGCAGACCCCCCAATCAACGGCGGCAGCGACTGGGACGCCTACAGAGACGCTGACAGAGGCTGCGACGCAGACTGAGACGCCGACTTAGGCAGATAGGGGTAGATATAGGCATAGAGAAGTCATCAGACACCCCCAATCGACAGGGACTGAGACGCCTACAGAGACGCTGACAGAGGCAGCGACATCGACTGAGACGCCGACTGAGACGCCGACTGAGACGCCGAATGAGGCAGATAGGGTTAGATATAGGCATACAGAAGGCAGCAGACCTCCCTATCGACAGCGGAAGCGACTGAGACGCATACAGAGACGCTGACAGAAGTTACGACGCCGACTGAGACGCCGAATGAGGCAGATAGGGGTACATCGAGGCATAGAGAAGGCAGCAGACCCACCAATCGACAGCAGCAGCGACTGAGAAGCCTACAGAGACGCTGACAGAGGCAGCGACATCGACTGAGACGCCGCATTAGGCAGATAGGGTTAGATGTAGTCATAGAGAAGGCAGCAGACCCCCAATCGACAGCGGCTGCGACTGAGACGCCTACAGAATCGCTGACAGAGGCTACGACGCCGACTGAGCCGTCTACTGAGGCAGCTATTGGTAGATATAGGCATGGAGCAGGCAGCAGACGCCCCAAGCGACAGCGGCAGCTACTGAGACGCCTACAGAGAAGCTGACAGACTCTGCGACGCCAACTGAGATGCCGACTGTGGAAGATAGGGGTAGATATAAGCATACAGAAGGCAGCAGACGCCCCAATCGACAGCGACTGAGACGATTATAGAGACGCTGATAGAGGCTGCGGCGCCGACTGAGGCAGATAGCGGCAAATATAAACATAGAGAAGGCAGCAGACTCCCCCAATCGACAGCAGCAGCGACTGAGGCTCCTACAGAGACGCTGACAGAGGCTGCCACGCCGACTGGGACGCCGACTGAGGCAGATAGGGGTAGATATGGGCATAGAGAAGGTAGCAGAGCCCCAATCGATAGCGGCAGAGATTGAGACGCCTACAGAGACGCTGACAGAGGCTGCGACGCCGTCTGAGACGCCGACTGAGGCAGATAGGGGTAGATACAGGCGTAGAGAAGGCAGCAGACATCCCCAATCGACAGTGGCAGCGACTGAGACGCCTGACAGAGGCTGCGACGCCGACTGAGACGCCGACTGAGGCAGATAAGGGTAGATATAGGCGTAGAGAAGGCAGCAGACATCCCCAATCGACAGCGGCAGCGACTGAGACGCCTACAGTGACGCTGACAGAGGCTGCGACGCCGACTGAGACGCCGACTGAGGCAGATAGGGGTAGATATAGGCATACAGATGGTAGCAGACCCCCCAATCGATAGCGGCAGAGATTGAGACGCCTACAGAGACGCTGACAGAGGCTGCGACGCCGTCTGAGACGCCGACTGAGGCAGATAGGGGTAGATACAGGCGTAGAGAAGGCAGCAGACATCCCCAATCGACAGTGGCAGCGACTGAGACGCCTGACAGAGGCTTCGACGCCGACTGAGACGCCGACTGAGGCAGATAGGGGTAGATATAGCCATAGAGAAGGCAGCAGACATCCCCAATCGATAGCGGCAGCGACTGAGACACCTACAGAAACACTGACAGAGGTTGCGACGCCGACTGAGGCAGATAGGGGTAGATATAGGCATACAGAAGGCAGCAGACCCCCCTATCGACAGCGGCAGCTACTGGGACGCATACAGATACACTGACAGACGCTGCGAAGCCGACTGAGACGCCGACTGAGGAAGATAGTGGTAGATATAGGCACAGAGAAGGCAGCAGACCCACCAATGGACAGCGGGAGCGACTGAGATGCCTACAGAGACGTTTGCAGAGGCTGCGACGCCTACTGAGATGACGACTGAGGCAGATAGGGGTAGATATTGGCATAGAAAAGGCAGCAGACCCCCCAATCTACATCGGCAGCGACTGAGACGCCTACAGAGACGCTGATAGAGGTTGCGACGCCGACTGAGACGCCGACTGAGGCAGATAGGGGCAGATATAGGCATAGAGAAGGCAGCAAACCCCCCAATTGACAGCGGCAGCGACTGAGACACCTACAGAAACACTGACAGAGGCTGCGACGTCGACTGAGGCAGATAGGGGTAGATATTGGCATAGAGAAGGCAGCAGACTCCCCAATCGAGAGCGGCAGCGACTGAGAATCTTACAGAGACGCTGACAGAGGCTGCGACGCCAACTGCGACGCCGACTGAGGCAGATAGGGTAACATATAGGCATGGAGAAGGCAGCAGACCCCCCAATCGGCAGCGGGAGTGACTGAGACGCCTACAGAGATGCTGACAGAGGCTGCGACGCCGACTGAGATACCGACTGAGGCAGATAAGGTAAGATAGAAGCATACAGAAGGCAGCAGACTCCCAAATTGATAGCAGCAGAGACTGCGTCGCCTACAGAGACGCTGACAGAGGCTGCGCCGCCGACTGAGATGCCGACTGAGGCAGATAGGGGTAGATATAGGCATAGAGAAGGCAGCAGACCCCCAATCGACAGCAGCAGCGACTGAGACGCGTACAGAGACGCTGACAGAGGCTGCGCCGCCGACTGAAACGCCGACTGAGGCAGATAGGGGTAGATATAGACGTGGAGAAGGCAGCAGACCCCCCCAATCGAAAGCGGCAGCGACTGAGACGCTACAGAGACGCTGACAGAGGCTGCGACTCCGACTGAGACGCCTACTGAGGCAGATAGGGGTAGATATAGGCATTGAGCAGGCAGTAGACCCCCCAATCAACAGCGGCAGCGATTGAGACGCCTACAGACACGCTGACAGAGGCTGCGACGCCGACTGACACGCCTACTGAGGCAGATAGGGGAAAATATAGCCATAGAGAAGGCAGCAGACATCCCCAATCGGCAGCGACAGCGACTGAGACGCCTACAGAGACGCTGACAGAGGCTGCGACGCCAACTGAGACGCCGAGTGAGGCAGATACGAGTAGATATTGGCATAGAGAAGGCAGTAGACCCCTCCAATCGACAGCGACAGCGACTGAGACGCCTACAGAGACGCTCACAGAGGCTACGACGCCGACTTTGATACCGACTGAGGCAGATAGGGGTAGATATATGCATAGAGAAGGCAGCGGACGCCCCAATCGACAGCGGCAGCGACTGAGACGCCTACAGAGACGCTGACAGCGGCTGCGGCGCCGACTGAAGCAGATAGGGGTAGATATAAACAGAGAGAAGGCAACATACTCCCCCAATCGACAGCAGCAGCGACTGAGACGCCTACAGAGACACTGACAGAGGCTGCGCCGCCGACTGAGATGCCGACTGAGGAAGATAGGGGTAGATATAGGCATAGAGAAGGCAGCAGACCCCCCAATCAACAGCGGCAGCGACTGAGACGCATACTGAGACGCTGACAGAGGCTGCGCCGCCGTCTGAGACGCCGACAGAGGCAGATAGGGGTAGATACAGGCGTAGAGAAGGCAGCAGACATCCCCAATCGACAGTGGCAGCGACTGAGACGCCTACAGAGACGCTGACAGAGGCTGCGACGTCGACTGAGACGCCGACTGAGGCAGATAGGGGTAGATATTGGCTTAGAAAAAACAGCAGACTCCCCAATCGACAGCGGCAGCGACTGAGATACCTACAGAAACACTGACAGAGGTTGCGACACCGACTGAGGCAGATAGGGGTAGATATAGGCATACAGAAGGCAGCAGACCCCCTTATCGACAGCGGAAGCTACTGGGACGCATACAGATACACTGACAGAGGCTGCGAAGCCGACTGAGACGCCGACTGAGGCAGATAGGGGTAGATATAGGCACATAGAAGTCAGCAGACCCCCCAATGGACAGCGGGAGCGACTGAGATGCCTACAGAGACGTTTGCAGAGGCTGCGACGCCTACTGAGATGACGACTGAGGCAGATAGGGGTAGATATAGGCATTGAGCAGGCAGTAGACCCCCCAATCAACAGCGGCAGCGATTGAGACGCCTACAGACACGCTGACAGAGGCTGCGACGCCGACTGACACGCCTACTGAGGCAGATAGGGGAAAATATAGCCATAGAGAAGGCAGCAGACATCCCCAATCGGCAGCGACAGCGACTGAGACGCCTACAGAGACGCTGACAGAGGCTGCGACGCCAACTGAGACGCCGAGTGAGGCAGATACGAGTAGATATTGGCATAGAGAAGGCAGCAGACCCCTCCAATCGACAGCGACAGCGACTGAGACGCCTACAGAGACGCTCACAGAGGCTACGACGCCGACTTTGATACCGACTGAGGCAGATAGGGGTAGATATATGCATAGAGAAGGCAGCGGACGCCCCAATCGACAGCGGCAGCGACTGAGACGCCTACAGAGACGCTGACAGCGGCTGCGGCGCCGACTGAAGCAGATAGGGGTAGATATAAACAGAGAGAAGGCAACATACTCCCCCAATCGACAGCAGCAGCGACTGAGACGCCTACAGAGACGCTGACAGAGGCTGCGCCGCCGACTGAGATGCCGACTGAGGCAGATAGGGGTAGATATAGGCATAGAGAAGGCAGCAGACCCCCCAATCAACAGCGGCAGCGACTGAGACGCATACTGAGACGCTGACAGAGGCTGCGCCGCCGTCTGAGACGCCGACAGAGGCAGATAGGGGTAGATACAGGCGTAGAGAAGGCAGCAGACATCCCCAATCGACAGTGGCAGCGACTGAGACGCCTACAGAGACGCTGACAGAGGCTGCGACGTCGACTGAGACGCCGACTGAGGCAGATAGGGGTAGATATTGGCTTAGAAAAAACAGCAGACTCCCCAATCGACAGCGGCAGCGACTGAGATACCTACAGAAACACTGACAGAGGTTGCGACACCGACTGAGGCAGATAGGGGTAGATATAGGCATACAGAAGGCAGCAGACCCCCTTATCGACAGCGGAAGCTACTGGGACGCATACAGATACACTGACAGAGGCTGCGAAGCCGACTGAGACGCCGACTGAGGCAGATAGGGGTAGATATAGGCACATAGAAGTCAGCAGACCCCCCAATCGACAGCGGCAGCGACTGAGAATCTTACAGATACGCTGACAGAAGCTGCGAAGCCAACTGCGACGCCGACTGAGGCAGATAGGTGTAGATCTAGGCATAGAGAAGGCAGCAGACCCCGCCAATCGACAGCGGCAGCGACTGAGACACCTACAGAAACACTGACAGAGGTTGCGACGCCGACTGAGGCAGATAGGGGTAGATATTGGCATAGAGAAGGCAGCAGGCCCCCCCAATCGACAGCGGCAGCGACTGAGACGTCTACAGAGACGCTGACAGAGACTGCGACGCCTTTTGAGGCAGATAGGACTAGATATAGGCATACAGAATGCAGCAGACCCACCAACGGACAGCGGGAGCGACTAAGACGCCCACAGATACGCTGACAGAGGCTGCGATGCGGACTGAGGCAGATAGGGGTAGTTATGGGCATAAAGATTGCAGCAGACCCCCCCAATTGACAGCGGCAGCGACTGAGATGCCTTCAGAGACGTTGACAGAGGCTGCGGCGCCGACTGCGGCAGATAGGTGTAGATATAGGCATAGAGAAGGCAGCAGACCCACCAATGGACAGCGGGAGCGACTGAGACGCCTACAGAGACGTTGGTAGAAACTGCGACGCTTACTGAGACGTCGACTGAGGCAGATAAGTTTAGATATTGGCATTGAAAAGGGAGCAGACCCCCCAATCGACACCTACAGAAACACTGACAGAGGTTGCGACGCCGACTGAGGCAGATAGGGGTAGATATTGGCATAGAGAAGGTAGCAGACCCCCCCAATCGAGAGCGGCATCGACTGAGAATCTTACAGAGATGCTGACAGAGGCTGCGGCGCCAACAGCGACGCCGACTTAGGCAGATAGGGGTAGATATAGGCATAGAGAAGGCATCAGACCCCCAATCGACAGCAGCAGAGACTGAGACGCCTACAGAGACGCTGACAGAGGCTGCGACGCCGACTGAGACGCCGACTTAGGCAGTTAGGGGTAGATATAGACGTAGAGAAGGCAGCAGACCCCCCCAATCGAAAGCGGCAGCGTCTGAGACGCCTACAGAGACGCTGAAAGAGGCTGCGACGCCGACTGACACGCCTACTGAAGCAGATAGGTGTAGATATAGGCATAGAGAAGGTAGCACACCCTCCAATCGACAGTGGCACGGACTAAGACGCCTATAGAGCCGCTGACAGAGGCTGCGACGCCGGCTGAGACGCTGACTGAGGCATATAGGTCTAGGCATTGAGAAGGCAGCAGACCTCCCAATCGATAGCGGCAGCGACTGGGACGCCTACAGAGACGCTGACAAAGGCTGCGACGCCGACTTAGGAAGATAGGGATAGATATTGGCATAGAGAAGGCATCAGACACCCCCAATTGACTGCGACAGCCACTGAGACCCTTACAGAGACGCTGACAGAGGCTGCGACGCAAACTGAGACGCCGACTGAGGCAGATACGGGTAGATATTGGCATAGAGAAGGCTGCAGACCCCTCCAATCGACAGCGGGAGCGACTGATAATCTTACAGAGACGCTGAGAGAGGCTGCGACGCACACTGCGACGCCGACTGAGGCAGATAGGGCTAGATATAGGCATGGAGAAGGCAGCAGACCCCCCAATTGACAGAGGCAGCGACTGAGACACGTACAGAGACGCTGACAGGGGCTGCGACGCCGACTGTGGCAGATATTGCTAGATATAGGCATAGAGAAGGCAGCAGACATAGAGAAGGCAGCGGGAGCGACTGATACGCCTACAGAGACGCTGACAGAGGCTGCGACGCCGACTGAGACGCCGACTGAGGCAGATAGGGGTAGATATAGGCATAGAGAAGGCTGCAGACCCCCAATTGACAGCAACAGCGACTAAAACGCTTACAGAGACGCTGACAGAGGCTGCGACGCCGACTGAGACACCGACTGAGGCAAGGTAGGGTAGATATAAGCATGCAGAAGGCAGCAGACTCCCCAATCGATAACAGCAGCGACTGCGACACCTACAGAGACGTTGATAGAGGCTACGACGCCGACGGAGGCAGATAGGGGTAGATATAAACATAGAGAAGGCAGCAGATTCCCCCAATCGACAGCAGTAGCGACTGAGACGCCTACAGAGACGCTGACAGAGGCTGCGACGCCGACTGAGACGCCGACTGAGGCAGATAGGGGTAGATATAGGCATAGACAAGGCAGCAAACCTCCCAATGGACAGCGGCGGCGACTGAGATGCCTACAGAGACGCTGACAAAGGCTGCGACGCCGACTGAGACGCTGACTGAGGCAGATAGGGGTAGATATAAGCATACAGAAGGCAGCAGACCCCCCCCAATCGATAGCAGCAGAGACTGAGACGCCTACAGAGACGCCTACAGAGACGCTGAAAAACACTTTGACGCCGACTGAGACACCGACTGAGGCAGATAGGGGTAGATATAGGCGTAGAGAAGGCAGCAAACCTCCCAATCGACAGCGGCAGCGACTGAGACCGTCTACAGAGACGCTGACAGAGGCTGCGACGCCGATTGAGGCAGATAGGAGTAGATATAGGCATACAGAAGGCAGCAGTCCCCCCTATCGACAGCGGCAGCTACTGGGACGCATACAGATACACTGACAGAGGCTGCGACTCTGACTGAGACGCCGACTGAGGCAGATAGGGGTAGATATAGGAATAGAGAAGGCAGCAGGCCCACCAATAGACAGCGGCAGCGACTAAGACGCCCGCAGATACGCTGACAGAAGCTGCGATGCGGACTGAGGCAGATAGGGGTAGATATGGGCATAAAGATTGCAGCAGAACCCCCCCAATTGACAGCGACTGAGACACCTACAGAGACGTTGACAGAGGCTGCGACTCTGACTGCGGCAGATAGGTGTAGATATAGGCATTGAGGAGGCAGCAGACCCACCAATGGACAGCGGGAGCGACTGAGACGCCTACAGAGACGTTTGCAGAAACTGCGACGCTTACTGAGACGTCGACTGAGGCAGATAAGGGTAGATATTGGCATAGAAAAGGCAGCAGACCCCCCAATCGAGAGCGGCAGCGACTGAGAATCTTACAGAGACGCTGACGGAGGCTGCGACGCCAACTGCGACGCCGACTGAGGCAGATAGTGGTAGATTTAGGCATAGAGAAGGCATCAGACCCGCAATCGACAGCAGGAGCGACTGAGACGCCTACAGAGACGCTGACAGAGGCTGCGACGCCGACTGAGACGCTGACTTAGGAAGATAGGGATAGATATAGGCATAGCGAAGGCATCAGACACCCCCAATCGAGAGCGGCAGCGACTGAGACGCCTACAGAGACGCTGACAGAGGCTGCGACGCCGACTGAGACGCCTACTGAAGCAGATAGGTGTAGATATAGGCATAGAGAAGGTAGCACACCCTCCAATCGACAGTGGCAGGGACTAAGACGCCTATCGAGACGCTAACAGAGGCTGCGACGCCGGCTGAGACGCTGAATGAAGCAGATAGGGATAAATATAGGCATAGAGAAGGCATCAGACACACCCAATTGACAGCGACAGCGACTGAGACGCTTACAGAGACGCTGACAGATGCTGCGACGCCAACTGAGACGCCGACTGAGGCAGATACGGGTAGATATTGGCATAGAGAAGGCAGCAGACCCGTCCAATCGACAGCGGCAGCGACTGAGACGCCTACAGAGACGCTGACAGAGGCTACGACGCCGACTGAGACGCCGACGGAGGCAGATAGGGGTAGATCTATGCATAGAGAAGGCAGCAGACGTCCCAATCGAAAGCGGCAGCGACTGAGACGCCTACAGAGACGCTGATAGAGTCTGCGACGCCGACTGAGACGCCGTCTGAGGCAGATAGTGGCAAATATAGGCATAGAGAAGGCAGCAGACCCCCCAATCGACAGCGGCAGCGACTGAGACACCTACAGAAACACAGACAGAGACTGCGACGCCGACTGAGGCAGATACGGGTAGATATTGGCATAGAGAAGGCAGCAGACCCGTCCAATCGACAGCGGCAGCGACTGAGACGCTTACAGAGACGCTGACAGATGCTGCGACGCCAACTGAGACGCCGACTGAGGCAGATACGGGTAGATATTGGCATAGAGAAGGCAGCAGACCCGTCCAATCGACAGCGGCAGCGACTGAGACGCCTTCAGAGACGCTGACAGCGGTTGCGATGCCGACTGAGACGCCGACTGAGGCAGATAGGGGTAGATATAGGCATAGAGAAGGCAGCAGACCCCCAATCGACAGCGGGAGCGACTGAGACGCCTACAGAGACGCTGACAGACGCTGCGACGCCGACTGAGACACCGACTGAGGCAGATAAGGGTAGATATAAGCATACAGAATTCAGCAGACTCCCCAATCAATAACACCAGCGACTGAGACGCTTACAGAGACGCTGATAGAGGCTGCGACGCTGACTGAGACGCCGAATGAGGCAGATAGTGGTAGATATAGACATAGAGAAGGCAGCAGACCCCCCAATCGAAAGCGGCAGCGACTGAGACGCCTACAGAGACGCTGACAGAGGCTGCGACGCCGACTGAGACGCCTACTGAAGCAGATAGGTGTAGATATAGGCATAGAGAAGGTAGCACACCCTCCAATCGACAGTGGCAGCCACTGAGACGCCTACAGAGACGCTGACAGAGGCTGCGACGCCGACTGAGACGCCTACTGAAGCTGATAGGTGTAGATATAGGCATAGAGAAGGTAGCACACCCTCCAATCGACAGAGGCAGCGACTGAGAAGCCTACAGAGACGCTGACAGAGGCAGCGACATCGACTGAGACGCTGACTGAGACGCCGAATGAGGCAGATAGGCATACAGAAGGCAGCAGACCTCCCTATCGACAGCGGAAGCGACTGAGAAGCCTACGGAGAAGCTGACAGAGGTTGCGACGCCGACTGAGACGCCGACTGAGGCAGATAGGGGTAGATATAAACATAGAGAAGGCAGCAGACTCCCCCAATCGACAGCAGAAGCGACTGAGGCTCCTACAGAGACGCTGACAGAGGCTGCGACGCCGACTGAGGCAGATAGGGGTAGATATAGGCATTAAACAGGCAGCAGACCCCCCAATCAACAGCGGCAGCGACTGAGACGCCTACAGAGAATCTGACAGAGGCTGCGAACCCGACTGAGACGCCGACTTAGGTAGATTGGGGTAGATATTGCCATATAGAAGGCAGCAGACATCCTCAATCGGCAGCGACAGCGACTGAGACGCCCTAAAGAGACGCTGACATTGGCTGCGACGCCAACTGAGATGCAAACTGAGGCACATACGGGTAGATATTGGCATAGAGAAGGCAGCAGACGCCCCAATCGACAGCGGCAGCGACTGAGACGCCTACAGAGACGCTGACAGAGGCTGCGACGCAGACTGAGACGTCGAATGAGGCAGAGAAGGGTAGATATAGGCGTAGAGAAGGCAGCAGACATCTCCAATCGACAGCGGCAGCGACTGAGACGCCTACAGAGACGCTGACACAGGCTGCGACGCCTACTGAAACGACGACTGAGGCAGATAGGGGTAGATATAGGCATAGAGAAGGCAGCAGACCCCCAATCGACAGCGGGAGCGACTGGGACGCCTACAGAGACTCTGACAGAGGCTTCGACGCCGACTGAGACACCGACTGAGGCAGATAAGGGTAGATATAAGCATACAGAAGGCAGCAGACTCCCCAATCGATAACAGCAGCGACTGAGACGCCTACAGAGACGTTGACAGAGGCTGCGACGCCGACTGAGACGCCGACTGAGGCAGATAGGGGTAGATATAGACATAGAGAAGGCAGCAGACCCCCCAATCGAAAGCGGCAGCGACTGAGACGCCTACAGAGACACTGACAGAGGCTGCGACGCCGACTGAGACGCCTACTGAAGCAGATAGGTGTAGATATAGGCATAGAGAAGGTAGCACACCCTCCAATCGACAGTGGCAGCGACTAAGACGCCTATAGAGACGCTGACAGAGGCTGCGACGCCAGCTGAGACGCCGACTGAGGCAGATAGGGGTAGATATAGGCATTGAGAAGGCAGCAGACCTTCCAATCGATAGCGGCAGCTACTGAGACGCCTAGAGACGCTGACAGAGGCTGCGACGCCGACTGAGACGCCGACTTAGGAAGATAGGGATAGATATAGGCATAGAGAAGGCATCAGCCACCCCCAATTGATAGCGACAGCGACTAAAACGCTTACAGAGACGCTGACAGAGGCTGCGATGCCGACTGAGACACCGACTGAGGCAGAGAAGGGTAGATATAAGCATGCAGAAGGCAGCAGACTCCCCAATCGATAACAGCAGCGACTGAGACGCCTACAGAGACGTTGACAGAGGCAGATAGGGGTAGATATAAACATAGAGAAGGCAGCAGACTCCCCCAATCGACAGCAGTAGCGACTGAGACGCCTACAGAGACGCTGACAGAGGCTGCGACGCCGACTGAGACGCCGACTGAGGCAGATAGGGGTAGCTATAGGCATAGACACGGCAG
This sequence comes from Clusia tigrina, assembly GCA_920105625.2. Lineage (NCBI taxonomy): Eukaryota > Metazoa > Arthropoda > Insecta > Diptera > Clusiidae > Clusia > Clusia tigrina. Next base: position 193,545,761 of record OV050030.1, read on the forward strand.
CAGACCTCCCAATGGACAGCGGCGGCGACTGAGATGCCTACAGAGACGCTGACAGAGGCTGCGACGCCGACTGAGACGCCGACTGAGGCAGATAGGGGTAGATATAAGCATACAGAAGGCAGAAGACCCCCCAATCGATAGCAGCAGAGACTGAGACGCCTACAGAGACGCCTACAGAGACGCTGAAAAACGCTTTGACGCCGACTGAGACACCGACTGAGGCAGATAGGGGTAGATATAGGCGTAGAGAAGGCAGCAAACCCCCCAATCGACAGCGGCAGCGACTAAGACGCCTACAGAGACACTGACAGAGGCTGCGACGCCGACTGAGACGCCGACTGAGGCAGATAGGGGTATATATAGGCGTAGAGAAGGCAGCAGACATCCGCAATCGACAGCGGCAGCGACTGAGAATCTTACAGAGACTCTGACAGAAGCTGCGAAGCCAACTGCGACGCCGACTGAGGCAGATAGAGGTATATATAGGCGTAGAGAAGGCATCAGACACCCCCAATCGACAGGGACTGAGACGCCTACAGAGACGCTGACAGAGGCTGCGACGCCGACTGAGGCAGATAGGGGTAGATGTAGGCATAGAGAATGCAGCAAACCCCCCCAATTGACAGCGGTAGCGACTGAGACGCCTACAGAGACGCTGACAGAGCCTGCGACGCCCACTGAAACGCCGACTGATGCAGATATTGGAGGATATAGACGTAGAGAAGGCAGCAGATCCCCCCAATCGAAAGCGGCAGCGACTGAGACGCCCACAGAGACGCTGACAGAGGCTGCGACGCCGACTGAGACGCCTACTGAGGCAGATAGGGGTAGATATAGGCATAGAGCAGGCAGCAGACCCCCAATCAATGGCGGCAGCGACTTGGACGCCTACAGAGACGCTGACAGAGGCTGCGATGCAGACTGAGACGCCGACTTAGGCAGATAGGGGTAGATATAGGCATAGAGAAGGCATCAGACACCCCCAATCGACAGGGCCTGCGACGCCTACAGAGACGCTGACAGAGGCTGCGACGCCAACTGAGACGCCGACTGCGGCAGATACGGGTAGATATTGGCATAGAGAAGGCAGCAGACCCACCAATCGACAGCGGCAGCGTCTGAGAAGCCTACAGAGACGCTGACAGAGGCAGCGACATCGACTGAGACGCCGACTGAGACGCCGAATGAGGCAGATAGGGGTAGATATAGGCATACAGCAGGCAGCAGACCTCCCTATCGACAGCGGAAGCGACTGAGACGCATACAGAGACGCTGACGGAGGTTACGACGCCGAATGAGGCAGATAGGGGTACATCTAGGCGTAGAGAAGGCAGCAAACCCACCAATCGACAGCGGCAACGACTGAGAAGCCTACAGAGACGCTGACAGAGGCAGCGACATCGACTGAGACGCCGCATTAGGCAGATAGGGTTAGATGTAGTCATAGAGAAGGCAGCAGACCCCCCAATCGACAGCGGCTGCGACTGAGACGCCTACAGAGACGCTGACAGAGGCTACGACGCCGACTGAGCCGTCTACTGAGGCAGATAGGGGTAGATGTAGGCATTGAGCAGGCAGCAGACGCCCCAAGCGACAGCGGCAGCGACTGAGACGCCTACAGAGAAGCTGACAGAGGCTGCGACGCCAACTGAGACCCCGACTGAGGAAGATAGGGGTAGATATAAGCATACAGAAGGCAGCAGACCCACCAATCGGCAGCGACATCGACTGAGACGCCGCATTAGGCAGATAGGGTTAGATGTAGGCATAGAGAATGCAGCAGACCCCCCCCCCCAATTGACAGCGGCAGCGACTGAGACGCCTACAGAGATGCTGACAGAGCCTGCGACGCCGACTGAAACGCCGAAGGAGGCAGATATTGGTAGATATAGACGGAGAGAGGGCAGCAGACCCCCCAATCGATAGCGGCAGCGACTGAGACGCCTACAGAGACGCTGACAGAGGCTGCGACGCCGACTGAGACGCCTACTGAGGCAGATAGGGGTAGATATAGGCATTAAACAGGCAGCAGACCCCCCAATCAACAGCGGCAGCGACTGAGACGCCTACAGAGAATCTGACAGAGGCTGCGACCCCGACTGAGACGCCGACTTAGGTAGATAGGGGTAGATATAGCCATATAGAAGGCAGCAGACATCCCCAATCGGCAGCGACAGCGACTGAGACGCCCTAAAGAGACGCTGACAGCGGCTGCGACGCCAACTGAGATGCCAACTGAGGCAGATACGGGTAGATATTTGCATAGAGAAGGCAGCAGACCCCTCCAATCCACAGCGGCAGCGACTGAGATGCCTACAGAGACGCTGACAGAGGCTACGACGCCGACTGAGATACCGACGGAGGCAGATAGGGGTAGATCTATGCATAGAGAAGGCAGCAGACGCCACAATCGACAGCGGCAGCGACTGAGACGCCTACAGAGACGCTGACAGAGGCTGCGACGCAGACTGAGACGCCGACTGAGGCAGAGAAGGGTAGATATAGGCGTAGAGAAGGCAGCAGACATCTCCAATCGACAGCGGCAGCGACTGAGACGCCTACAGAGAAGCTGACACAGGCTGCGACGCCGGCTGCGACGCCGACTGAGGCAGATAGGGGTAGATATAGGCATAGAGAAGGCAGCAGACCCCCAATTGACTGCGGGAGCGACTGAGTCGCCTACAGAGACGTTTGCAGAGGCTGCGACGCCTACTGAAACGACGACTGAGGCAGATAGGGGTAGATATAGGCATAGAGCAGGCAGCAGACCCCCAATCAACGGCGGCAGCGACTGGGACGCCTACAGAGACGCTGACAGAGGCTGCGACGCAGACTGAGACGCCGACTTAGGCAGATAGGGATAGATATAGGCATAGAGAAGGCATCAGACACCCCCAATCGACAGGGACTGAGACGCCTACAGAGACGCTGACAGAGGCTGCGACGCCATCTGAGACGCCGACTGCGGCAGATACGGGTAGATATTGGCATAGAGAAGGCAGCAGACCCACCAATCGACAGCGGCAGCGTCTGAGAAGCCTACAGAGACGCTGACAGAGGCAGCGACATCGACTGAGACGCCGACTGAGACGCCGAATGAGGCAGATAGGGGTAGATATAGGCATACAGAAGGCAGCAGACCTCCCTATCGACAGCGGAAGCGACTGAGACGCATACAGAGACGCTGACAGAGGTTACAACGCCGACTGAGACGCCGAAAGAGGCAGATAGGGGTACATCTAGGCGTAGAGAAGGCAGCACACCCACCAATCGACAGCGGCAACGACTGAGAAGCCTACAGAGACGCTGACAGAGGCAGCGACATCGACTGAGACGCCGCATTAGGCAGATAGGGTTAGATGTAGTCATAGAGAAGGCAGCATACCCCCCAATCGACAGCGGCTGCGACTGAGACGCCTACAGATACGCAGACAGAGGCTACGACGCCGACTGAGCCGTCTACTGAGGCAGATAGGGGTAGATATAGGCATTGAGCAGGCAGCAGACGCCCCAAGCGACAGCGGCAGCGACTGAGACGCCTACAGAGAAGCTGACAGAGGCTGTGACGCCAACTGAGACCCCGACTGAGGAAGATAGGGGTAGATATAAGCATACAGAAGGCAGCAGACGCCCCAATCGACAGCGGCAGCGACTGACACGATTACAGAGACGCTGATAGAGGCTGCGGCGCCGACTGATGCAGATAGGGGTAGATAGAAACATAGAGAAGGCAGCAGACTCCCCCAATCGACAGCAGCAGCGACTGAGGTTCCTACAGAGACGCTGACAGAGGCTGCGAAGCCGACTGAGACGCCGACTGAGGCAGATAGGGGTAGATATAGGTATTAAACAGGCAGCAGACCCCCCAATCAACAGCGGCAGCGACTGAGACGCCTACAGAGAATCTGACAGAGGCTGCGACCCCGACTGAGACGCCGACTTAGGTAGATAGGGGTAGATATAGCCATATAGAACGCAGCAGACATCCCCAATCGGCAGCGACAGCAACTGAGACGCCTACAGAGACGCTGACAGAGGCTGCGACGCCGACTGAGGCGCCGACTGATGCAGAGGGGTAGATATAGGCATAGAGAAGGCAGCAAACCCCCCAATTATCAGCGGCAGTTACGGAGTCGGATATATGCATAGAGAAGGCAGCAGACTCCCCAATAGACAGCGGCTGCTACTGAATTGCCTACAGAGACGGTGACAGAGGCTGCGACGCCGACTGAGACACCGACTCAGGCAGATAGGGGTAGATATAGGCGTAGAGAAGGCAGCAGACCCCCCAATCGACAGCGGCAGCGACTGAGACGCTTACAGACACGCTGACAGAGGCTGCGACGCCGACTGAGACGCCGACTGAGGCAGATAAGGGTAGATATAGGCGTAGAGAAGGCAGCAGACATTCCCAATCGACAGCGGCAGCGACTGAGACGCCTACAGAGACGCTGACAGAGGCTGCGACGCCGACTGAGGCAGATAGGGGTAGATATAGCCATAGAGAAGGCAGCAGACATCCCCAATCGGCAGCGGTGGCGACTGAGACACACAGAAACGCTAGCAGAGGCTGCGACGCCGATTGAGACGCCGACTGAGGCAGATAGGGGTAGATATAAGCATAGAGAAGGCAGCAGACATCTCCAATCGACAGCGACTGAGACGCCTACAGAGACGCTGACACAGGTTGCGACGCCGACTGAGACGCCGACTGAGGCAGATAGGGGTAGATATAGGCATAGAGAAGGCAGCAGACCCCCAATTGACTGCGGGAGCGACTGAGACGCCTACAGAGACGTTTGCAGAGGCTGCGACGCCTACTGAAACGACGACTGAGGCAGATAGGGGTAGATGTAGGCATAGAGAAGGCAGCATACCCCCAATCGACAGCGGGAGCGACTGAGACGCCTACAGAGACTCTGACAGAGGCTTCGACGCCGACTGAGACACCGACTGAGGCAGATAAGGGTAGATATAAGCATACAGAAGGCAGCAGACTCCCCAATCGATAACAGCAGCGACTGAGACGCCTACAGAGACGCTGATAGAGGCTGCGACGCCGACTGAGACGCCGACTGAGGCAGATAGGGGTAGATATAGACATAGAGAAGGCAGCAGACCCCCCAATCGAAAGCGGCAGCGACTGAGACGCCTACAGAGACACTGACAGAGGATGCGACGCCGACTGAGACGCCTACTGAAGCAGATAGGTGTAGATATAGGCATAGAGAAGGTAGCACACCCTCCAATCGACAGTGGCAGCGACTAAGACGCCTATAGAGACGCTGACAGAGGCTGCGACGCCGGCTGAGACGCCGACTGAGGCAGATAGGGGTAGATATAGGCATTGAGAAGGCAGCAGACCTTCCAATCGATAGCGGCAGCTACTGAGACGCCTAGAGACGCTGACAGAGGCTGCGACGCCGACTGAGACGCCGTCTTAGGAAGATAGGGATAGATATAGGCATAGAGAAGGCATCAGACACCCCCAATTGACAGCGACAGCGACTAAAACGCTTACAGAGACGCTGACAGAGGCTGCGACGCCGACTGAGACACCGACTGAGGCAGAGAAGGGTAGATATAAGCATGCAGAAGGCAGCAGACTCCCCAATCGATAACAGCAGCGACTGAGACGCTTACAGAGACGTTGATAGAGGCTGCGACACCGACGGAGGCAGATAGGGGTAGATATAAACATAGAGAAGGCAGCAGACTCCCCCAATCGACAGCAGTAGCGACTGAGACGCCTACAGAGACGCTGACAGAGGCTGCGACGCCGACTGAGACGCCGACTGAGGCAGATAGGGGTAGATATAGGCGTAGAGAAGGCAGCAAACCCCCCAATCGACAGCGGCAGCGACTAAGACGCCTACAGAGACACTGACAGAGGCTGCGACGCCGACTGAGGCAGATAGGGGTATATATAGGCGTAGAGAAGCAGCAGACATCCGCAATCGACAGCGGCAGCGACTGAGAATCTTACAGAGACTCTGACAGAAGCTGCGAAGCCAACTGCGACGCCGACTGAGGCAGATAGGGGTATATATAGGCGTAGAGAAGGCATCAGACACCCCCAATCGACAGGGACTGAGACGCCTACAAAGACGCTGACAGAGGCTGCGGCGCCGACTGAGGCAGATAGGGGTAGATGTAGGCATAGAGAATGCAGCAAACCCCCCAATTGACAGCGGTAGCGACTGAGACGCCTACAGAGACGCTGACAGAGCCTGCGACGCCCACTGAAACGCCGACTGAGGCAGATAGGGGTAGATATAGACGTAGAGAAGGCAGCAGACACCCCAATCGATAGCGGCAGCGACTGAGACGCCTACAGAGACGCTGACAGAGGCTGCGACGCCGACTGAGACGCCTACTGAGGCAGATGGGGGTAGATATAGGCATTAAACAGGCAGCAGACCCCCCAATCAACAGCGGCAGCGACTGAGACGCCTACAGAGACGCTGACAGAGGCTGCGACGCAGACTGAGACGCCGACTTAGGCAGATAGGGGTAGATATAGGCATAGAGAAGGCATCAGACACCCCCAATCGACAGGGACTGAGACGCCTACAGAGACGCTGACAGAGGCTGCGAAACCAACTGAGACGCCGACTGCGGCAGATACGGGTAGATATTGGCATAGAGAAGGCAGCAGACCCACCAATCGACAGCGGCAGCGTCTGAGAAGCCTACAGAGACGCTGACAGAGGCAGCGACATCGACTGAGACGCCGACTGAGACGCCGAATGAGGCAGATAGGGGTAGATATAGGCATACAGAAGGCAGCAGACCTCCCTATCGACAGCGGAAGCGACTGAGACGCATACAGAGACGCTGACGGAGGTTACGACGCCGAATGAGGCAGATAGGGGTACATCTAGGCGTAGAGAAGGCAGCAGACCCACCAATCGACAGCGGCAACGACTGAGAAGCCTACAGAGTCGCTGACAGAGGCAGCGACATCGACTGAGACGCCGCATTAGGCAGATAGGGTTAGATGTAGTCATAGAGAAGGCAGCAGACCCCCCAATCGACAGCGGCTGCGACTGAGACGCCTACAGAGACGCTGACAGAGGCTACGACGCCGACTGAGCCGTCTACTGAGGCAGATAGGGGTAGATATAGGCATTGAGCAGGTAGCAGACGCCCCAAGCGACAGCGGCAGCGACTGAGACGCCTACAGAGAAGCTGACAGAGGCTGCGACGCCAACTGAGACCCCGACTGAGGAAGATAGGGGTAGATATAAGCATACAGAAGGCAGCAGACCCACCAATCGACAGCGGCAACGACTGAGAAGCCTACAGAGACTCTGACAGAGGCAGCGACATCGACTGAGACGCCGCATGAGGCAGATAGGGTTAGATGTAGGCATAGAGAATGCAGCAGACCCCCCCCCCCCCTAATTGACAGCGGCAGCGACTGAGACGCCTACAGAGATGCTGACAGAGCCTGCGACGCCGACTGAAACGCCGACTGAGGCAGATAGGGGTAGATATAGACGTAGAGAAGGCAGCAGACCCCCAATCGATAGCGGCAGCGACTGAGACGCCTACAGAGACGCTGACAGAGGCTGCGACGCCGACTGAGACGCCTACTGAGGCAGATAGGGGTAGATATAGGCATTAAACAGGCAGCAGACCCCCCAATCAACAGCGGCAGCGACTGAGACGCGTACAGAGAATCTGACAGAGGCTACGACGCCGACTGAGATGCCGACGGAGGCAGATAGGGGTAGATCTATGCATAGAGAAGGCAGCAGACGCCCCAATCGACAGCGGCAGCGACTGAGACGCCTACAGAGACGCTGACAGAGGCTGCGACGCAGACTGAGACGCCGACTGAGGCAGAGAAGGGTAGATATAGGCGTAGAGAAGGCAGAAGACATCTCCAATCGACAGCGGCAGCGACTGAGACGCCTACAGAGACGCTGACACAGGCTGCGACGCCGACTGAGACGCCGACTGAGGCAGATAGGGGTAGATATAGGCAAAGAGAAGGCAGCAGACCCCCAATTGACTGCGGGAGCGACTGAGACGCCTACAGAGACGTTTGCAGAGGCTGCGACGCCTACTGAAACGACGACTGAGGCAGATAGGGGTAGCTATTGGCATAGAAAAAGCAGCAGACCCCCCAATCAACATCGGCAGCGACTGCGACGCCTACAGAGATGCTGATAGAGGCTGCGACGCCGACTTAGGAAGATAAGGATAGATATAGGCATAGAGAAGGCATCAGACTCCCCCAATTGACAGCGACAGCGACTAAAACGCTTACAGAGACGCTGACAGAGGCTGCGACGCCGACTGAGACACCGACTGAGGCAGAGAAGGGTAGATATAAGCATGCAGAAGGCAGCAGACTCCCCAATCGATAACAGCAGCGACTGAGACGCCTACAGAGACGTTGATAGAGGCTGCGACGCCGACTGAGACGCCGACTTAGGAAGATAGGGATAGATAAAGGCATAGAGAAGGCATCAGACTCCCCCAATTGACAGCGACAGCGACTAAAACGCTTACAGAGACGCTGACAGAGGCTTCGACGCCGACTGAGACGCCGACTGAGGCAGATAGGGGTAGATATAGGCATAGACAAGGCAGCAGACCTCCCAATGGACAGCGGCGGCGACTGAGATTCCTACAGAGACGCTGACAGAGGCTGCGATGCCGACTGAGACGCCGACTGAGGCAGATAGGGGTAGATATAAGCATACAGAAGGCAGAAGACTCCCCAATCGATAACAGCAGCGACTGAGACGCCTACAGAGACGTTGATAGAGGCTGCGACGCCGACGGAGGCAGATAGGGGTAGATATAAACATAGAGAAGGCAGCAGACTCCCCCAATCGACAGCAGTAGCGACTGAGACGCCTACAGAGACGCTGACAGAGGCTTCGACGCCGACTGAGACGCCGACTGAGGCAGATAGGGGTAGATATAGGCATAGACAAGGCAGCAGACCTCCCAATGGACAGCGGCGGCGACTGAGATGGCTACAGAGACGCTTACAGAGGCTGCGACGCCGACTGAGACGCCGACTGAGGCAGATAGTTGTAGATATAAGCATACAGAAGGCAGAAGACCCCCCAATCGATAGCAGCAGAGACTGAGACGCCTACAGAGACGCCTACAGAGACGCTGAAAAACGCTTTGACGCCGACTGAGACACCGACTGAGGCAGATAGGGGTAGATATAGGCGTAGAGAAGGCAGAAAACCCCCTAATCGACAGCGGCAGCGACTAAGACGCCTACAGAGAAACTGACAGAGGCTGCGACGCCGACTGAGACGCCGACTGAGGCAGATAGGGGTATATATAGGCGAAGAGAAGGCAGCAGACATCCCCAATCGACAGCGGCAGCGACTGAGAATCTTACAGAGACTCTGACAGAAGCTGCGAAGCCAACTGCGACGCCGACTGAGGCAGATAGGGGTATATATAGGTGTAGAGAAGGCATCAGACACCCCCAATCGACAGGGACTGAGACGCCTACAGAGACGCTGACAGAGGCTGCGACGCCGACTGAGGCAGATAGGGGTAGATGTAGGCATAGAGAATGCAGCAAACCCCCCCAATTGACAGCGGTAGCGACTGAGACGCCTACAGAGACGCTGACAGAGCCTGCGACGCCCACTGAAAAGCCGACTGAGGCAGATAGGGGAGGATACAGACGTAGAGAAGGCAGCATATCCCCCCAATCGAAAGCGGCAGCGACTGAGACGCCCACAGAGACGCTGACAGAGTCTGCGACGCCGACTGAGACGCCTACTGAGGCAGATAGGGGTAGATATAGGCATAGAGCGGGCAGCAGACCCCCAATCAACGGCGGCAGCGACTGGGACGCCTACAGAGACGCTGACAGAGGCTGCGACGCAGACTGAGACGCCGACTTAGGCAGATAGGGGTAGATATAGGCATAGAGAAGGCATCAGACACCCTCAATCGACAGGGACTGAGACGCCTACAGAGACGCTGACAGAGGCTGCGACGCCATCTGAGACGCCGACTGCGGCAGATACGGGTAGATATTGGCATAGAGAAGGCAGCAGACCCACCAATCGACAGCGGCAGCGTCTGAGAAGCCTACAGAGACGCTGACAGAGGCAGCGACATCGACTGAGACGCCGACTGAGACGCCGCATTAGGCAGATAGGGTTAGATGTAGGCATAGAGAATGCAGCAGACCCCCCCCCCCCAATTGACAGCGGCAGGGACTGAGACGCTTACAGAGACGCTGACAGAGGCTGCGACGCAGACTGAGACGCCGACTGAGGCAGATAGGGGTAGATATAGGCATTAAACAGGCAGCAGACCCCCCCCAATCAACAGCGGCAGCGACTGAGACGCCTACAGAGAATCTGACAGAGGCTGCGACCCCGACTGAGACGCCGACTTAGGTAGATAGGGGTAGATATAGCCATATAGAAGGCAGCAGACATCCCCAATCGGCAGCGACAGCGACTGAGACGCCTTAAAGAGACGCTGACAGCGGCTGCGACGCCAACTGAGATGCCAACTGAGGCAGATACGGGTAGATATTGGCATAGAGAAGGCAGCAGACCTTCCAATCGACAGCGGCAGGGACTGAGATGCCTACAGAGACGCTGACAGAGGCTACGACGCCGACTGAGATGCCGACGGAGGCAGATAGGGGTAGATCTATGCATAGAGAAGGCAGCAGACGCCCCAATCGACAGCGGCAGCGACTGAGACGCCTACAGAGACGCTGACACAGGCTGCGACGCCGACTGAGACGCCGACTGAGGCAGATAGGGGTAGATATAGGCATAGAGAAGGCAGCAGACCCCCAATTGACTGCGGGAGCGACTGAGACGCCTACAGAGACGTTTGCAGAGGCTGCGACGCCTACTGAAACGACGACTGAGGCAGATAGGGGTAGCTATTGGCATAGAAAAAGCAGCAGACCCCCCAATCAACATCGGCAGCGACTGAGACGCCTACAGAGATGCTGATAGAGGCTGCGACGCCGACTGAGACGCCGACTTAGGAAGATAGGGATAGATATAGGCATAGAGAAGGCATCAGACTCCCCCAATTGACAGCGACAGCGACTAAAACGCTTACAGAGACGTTGATAGAGGCTGCGACGCCAACGGAGGCAGATAGGGGTAGATATAAACATAGAGAAGGCAGCAGACTCCCCCAATCGACAGCAGTAGCGACTGAGACGCCTACAGAGACGCTGACAGAGGCAGCGACGCCGACTGAGACGCCGACTGAGGCAGATAGGGGTAGCTATAGGCATAGACAAGGCAGCAGACCTCCCAATGGACAGCGGCGGCGACTGAGATGCCTACAGAGACGCTGACAGAGGCTGCGACGCCGACTGAGACGCCGACTGAGGCAGATAGGGGTAGATATAAGCATACAGAAGGCAGAAGACCCCCCAATCGATAGCAGCAGAGACTGAGACGCCTACAGAGACGCCTACAGAGACGCTGAAAAACGCTTTGACGCCGACTGAGACACCAACTGAGGCAGATAGGGGTAGATATAGGCGTAGAGAAGGCAGCAAACCCCCCAATCGACAGCGGCAGCGACTAAGACGCCTACAGAGACACTGACAGAGGCTGCGACGCCGACTGAGGCAGATAGGGGTATATATAGGCGTAGAGAAGCAGCAGACATCCGCAATCGACAGCGGCAGCGACTGAGAATCTTACAGAGACTCTGACAGAAGCTGCGAAGCCAACTGCGACGCCGACTGAGGCAGATAGGGGTATATATAGGCGTAGAGAAGGCATCAGACACCCCCAATCGACAGGGACTGAGACGCGTACAAAGACGCTGACAGAGGCTGCGGCGCCGACTGAGGCAGATAGGGGTAGATGTAGGCATAGAGAATGCAGCAAACCCCCCAATTGACAGCGGTAGCGACTGAGACGCCTACAGAGCCTGCGACGCCCACTGAAACGCCGACTGAGGCTGATAGGGGTAGATATAGACGTAGAGAAGGCAGCAGACCCCCCAATCGATAGCGGCAGCGACTGAGACGCCTACAGAGACGCTGACAGAGGCTGCGACGCCGACTGAGACGCCTACTGAGGCAGATGGGGGTAGATATAGGCATTAAACAGGCAGCAGACCCCCCAATCAACAGCGGCAGCGACTGAGACGCCTACAGAGACGCTGACAGAGGCTGCGACGCAGACTGAGACGCCGACTTAGGCAGATAGGGGTAGATATAGGCATAGAGAAGGCATCAGACACCCCCAATCGACAGGGACTGAGACGCCTACAGAGACGCTGACAGAGGCTGCGAAACCAACTGAGACGCCGACTGCGGCAGATACGGGTAGATATTGGCATAGAGAAGGCAGCAGATCCACCAATCGACAGCGGCAGCGTCTGAGAAGCCTACAGAGACGCTGACAGAGGCAGCTACATCGACTGAGACGCCGACTGAGACGCCGAATGAGGCAGATAGGGGTAGATATAGGCATACAGAAGGCAGCAGACCTCCCTATCGACAGCGGAAGCGACTGAGACGCATACAGAGACGCTGACGGAGGTTACGACGCCGAATGAGGCAGATAGGGGTACATCTAGGCGTAGAGAAGGCAGCAGACCCACCAATCGACAGCGGCAACGACTGAGAAGCCTACAGATTCGCTGACAGAGGCAGCGACATCGACTGAGACGCCGCATTAGGCAGATAGGGTTAGATGTAGTCATAGAGAAGGCAGCAGACCCCCCAATCGACAGCGGCTGCGACTGAGACGCCTACAGAGACGCTGACAGAGGCTACGACGCCGACTGAGCCGTCTACTGAGGCAGAGAGGGGTAGATATAGGCATTGAGCAGGTAGCAGACGCCCCAAGCGACAGCGGCAGCGACTGAGACGCCTACAGAGAATTTGACAGAGGCTGCGACGCCAACTGAGACCCCGACTGAGGAAGATAGGGGTAGATATAAGCATACAGAAGGCAGCAGACCCACCAATCGACAGCGGCAACGACTGAGAAGCCTACAGAGACTCTGACAGAGGCAGCGACATCGACTGAGACGCCGCATGAGGCAGATAGGGTTAGATGTAGGGATAGAGAATGCAGCAGACCCCCCCCCCCCCCAATTGACAGCGGCAGCGACTGAGACGCCTACAGAGATGCTGACAGAGCCTGCGACGCCGACTGAAACGCCGACTGAGGCAGATAGGGGTAGATATGGACGTAGAGAAGGCAGCAGAGCCCCCAATCGATAGCGGCAGCGACTGAGACGCCTACAGAGACGCTGACAGAGGCTGCGACGCCGGCTGAGACGCCTACTGAGGCAGATAGGGGTAGATATAGGCATTAAACAGGCAGCAGACCCCCCAATCAACAGCGGCAGCGACTGAGACGCGTACAGAGAATCTGACAGAGGCTGCGACCACGACTGAGACGCCGACTTAGGTAGATAGGGGTAGATATAGCCATATAGAAGGCAGCAGACATCCCCAATCGGCAGCGACAGCGACTGAGACGCCCTAAAGAGACGCTGACAGCGGCTGCGACGCCAACTGAGATGCCAACTGAGGCAGATACGGGTAGATATTGGCATAGAGAAGGCAGCAGACATCTCCAATCGACAGCGGCAGCGACTGAGACGCCTACAGAGACGCTGACACAGGCTGCGACGCCGACTGAGACGCCGACTGAGGCAGATAGGGGTAGATATAGGCAAAGAGAAGGCAGCAGACCCCCAATTGACTGCGGGAGCGACTGAGACGCCTACAGAGACGTTTGCAGAGGCTGCGACGCCTACTGAAACGACGACTGAGGCAGATAGGGGTAGCTATTGGCATAGAAAAAGCAGCAGACCCCCCAATCAACATCGGCAGCGACTGCGACGCCTACAGAGATGCTGATAGAGGCTGCGACGCCGACTGAGACGCCGACTTAGGAAGATAAGGATAGATATAGGCATAGAGAAGGCATCAGACTCCCCCAATTGACAGCGACAGCGACTAAAACGCTTACAGAGACGCTGACAGAGGCTGCGACGCCGACTGAGACACTGACTGAAGCAGAGAAGGGTAGATATAAGCATGCAGAAGGCAGCAGACTCCCCAATCGATAACAGCAGCGACTGAGACGCCTACAGAGACGTTGATAGAGGCTGCGACGCCGACTGAGACGCCGACTTAGGAAGATAGGGATAGATAAAGGCATAGAGAAGGCATCAGACTCCCCCAATTGACAGCGACAGCGACTAAAACGCTTACAGAGACGCTGACAGAGGCTTCGACGCCGACTGAGACGCCGACTGAGGCAGATAGGGGTAGATATAGGCATAGACAAGGCAGCAGACCTCCCAATGGACAGCGGCGGCGACTGAGATTCCTACAGAGACGCTGACAGAGGCTGCGACGCCGACTGAGACGCCGACTGAGGCAGATAGGGGTAGATATAAGCATACAGAAGGCAGAAGACTCCCCAATCGATAACAGCAGCGACTGAGACGCCTACAGAGACGTTGATAGAGGCTGCGACGCCGACGGAGGCAGATAGGGGTAGATATAAACATAGAGAAGGCAGCAGACTCCCCCAATCGACAGCAGTAGCGACTGAGACGCCTACAGAGACGCTGACAGAGGCTTCGACGCCGACTGAGACGCCGACTGAGGCAGATAGGGGTAGATATAGGCATAGACAAGGCAGCAGACCTCCCAGTGGACAGCGGCGGCGACTGAGATGGCTACAGAGACGCTTACAGAGGCTGCGACGCCGACTGAGACGCCGACTGAGGCAGATAGTTGTGGATATAAGCATACAGAAGGCAGAAGACCCCCCCAATCGATAGCAGCAGACTCTGAGACGAATACAGAGACGCCTACAGAGACGCTGAAAAACGCTTTGACGCCGACTGAGACACCGACTGAGGCAGATAGGGGTAGATATAGGCGTAGAGAAGGCAGAAAACCCCCTAATCGACAGCGGCAGCGACTAAGACGCCTACAGAGACACTGACAGAGGCTGCGACGCCGACTGAGACGCCGACTGAGGCAGATAGGGGTATATATAGGCGTAGAGAAGGCAGCAGACATCCCCAATCGACAGCGGCAGCGACTGAGAATCTTACAGAGACTCTGACAGAAGCTGCGAAGCCAACTGCGACGCCGACTGAGGCAGACAGGGGTATATATAGGTGTAGAGAAGGCATCAGACACCCCCAATCGACAGGGACTGAGACGCCTACAGAGACGCTGACAGAGGCTGCGACGCCGACTGAGGCAGATAGGCGTAGATGTAGGCATAGAGAATGCAGCAAACCCCCCCCATTGACAGCGGTAGCGACTGAGACGCCTACAGAGACGCTGACAGAGCCTGCGACGCCCACTGAAAAGCCGACTGAGGCAGATAGGGGAGGATATAGACGTAGAGAAGGCAGCAGATCCCCCCAATCGAAAGCGGCAGCGACTGAGACGCCCACAGAGACGCTGACAGAGTCTGCGACGCCGACTGAGACGCCTACTGAGGCAGATAGGGGTAGATATAGGCATAGAGCAGGCAGCAGACCCCCAATCAACGGCGGCAGCGACTGGGACGCCTACAGAGACGCTGACAGAGGCTGCGACGCAGACTGAGACGCCGACTTAGGCAGATAGGGGTAGATATAGGCATAGAGAAGGCATCAGACACCCCCAATCGACAGGGACTGAGACGCCTACAGAGACGCTGACAGAGGCTGCGACGCCAACTGAGACCCCGACTGAGGAAGATAGGGGTAGATATAAGCATACAGAAGGCAGCAGACCCACCAATCGACAGCGGCAGCGTCTGAGAAGCCTACAGAGACGCTGACAGAGGCAGCGACATCGACTGAGACGCCGACTGAGACGCCGAATGAGGCAGATAGGGGTAGATATAGGCATACAGAAGGCAGCAGACCTCCCTATCGACAGCGGAAGCGACTGAGACGCATACAGAGACGCTGACGGAGGTTACGACGCCGAATGAGGCAGATAGGGGTACATCTAGGCGTAGAGAAGGCAGCAGACCCACCAATCGACAGCGGCAACGACTGAGAAGCCTACAGAGACGCTGACAGAAGCAGCGACATCGACTGAGATGCCGCATTAGGCAGATAGGGTTAGATGTAGTCATAGAGAAGGCAGCAGACCCCCCAATCGACAGCGGCTGCGACTGAGACGCCTACAGAGACGCTGACAGAGGCTACGACGCCGACTGAGCCGTCTACTGAGGCAGATAGGGGTAGATATAGGCATTGAGCAGGCAGCAGACGCCCCAAGCGACAGCGGCAGCGACTGAGACGCCTACAGAGAAGCTGACAGAGGCTGCGACGCCAACTGAGACCCCGACTGAGGAAGATAGGGGTAGATATAAGCATACAGAAGGCAGCAGACCCACCAATCGACAGCGGCAACGACTGAGAAGCCTACAGAGACGCTGACAGAGGCAGCGACATCTACTGAGACGCCGCATTAGGCAGATAGGGTTAGATGTAGGCATAGAGAATGCAGCAGACCCCCCCCCCCCCCAATTGACAGCGGCAGGGACTGAGACGCCTACAGAGATGCTGACAGAGCCTGCGACGCCGACTGAAACGCCGACTGAGGCAGATAGGGGTAGATATAGACGTAGAGAAGGCAGCAGACCCCCCAATCGATAGCGGCAGCGACTGAGACGCCTACAGAGACGCTGACAGAGGCTGCGACGCAGACTGAGACGCCGACTGAGGCAGATAGGGGTAGATATAGGCATTAAACAGGCAGCAGACCCCCAATCAACAGCGGCAGCGACTGAGACGCCTACAGAGAATCTGACAGAGGCTGCGACCCCGACTGAGACGCCGACTTAGGTAGATAGGGGTAGATATAGCCATATAGAAGGCAGCAGACATCCCCAATCGGCAGCGACAGCGACTGAGACGCCTTAAAGAGACGCTGACAGCGGCTGCGACGCCAACTGAGATGCCAACTGAGGCAGATACGGGTAGATATTGGCATAGAGAAGGCAGCAGACCCCTCCAATCGACAGCGGCAGCGACTGAGATGCCTACAGAGACGCTGACAGAGGCTACGACGCCGACTGAGATGCCGACGGAGGCAGATAGGGGTAGATCTATGCATAGAGAAGGCAGCAGACGCCCCAATCGACAGCGGCAGCGACTGAGACGCCGACGGAGACGCTGACACAGGCTGCGACACCGACTGAGACGCCGACTGAGGCAGATAGGGGTAGATATAGGCATAGAGAAGGCAGCAGACCCCCAATTGACTGCGGGAGCGACTGAGACGCCTACAGAGACGTTTGCAGAGGCTGCGACGCCTACTGAAACGACGACTGAGGCAGATAGGGGTAGCTATTGGCATAGAAAAAGCAGCAGACCCCCCAATCAACATCGGCAGCGACTGAGACGCCTACAGAGATGCTGATAGAGGCTGCGACGCCGACTGAGACGCCGACTTAGGAAGATAGGGATAGATATAGGCATAGAGAAGGCATCAGACTCCCCCAATTGACAGCGACAGCGACTAAAACGCTTACAGAGACGCTGACAGAGGCTGCGACGCCGACTGAGACACCGACTGAGGCAGAGAAGGGTAGATATAAGCATGCAGAAGGCAGCAGACTCCCCAATCGATAACAGCAGCGACTGAGACGCCTACAGAGACGTTGATAGAGGCTGCGACGCCGACGGAGGCAGATAGGGGTAGATATAAACATAGAGAAGGCAGCAGACTCCCCCAATCGACAGCAGTAGCGACTGAGACGCCTACAGAGACGCTGACAGAGGCTTCGACGCCGACTGAGACGCCGACTGAGGCAGATAGGGGTAGATATAGGCATAGACAAGGCAGCAGACCTCCCAATGGACAGCGGCGGCGACTGAGATTCCTACAGAGACGCTGACAGAGGCTGCGACGCCGACTGAGACGCCGACTGAGGCAGATAGGGGTAGATATAAGCATACAGAAGGCAGAAGACTGAGGCAGATAGGGGTAGATATAGGCGTAGAGAAGGCAGCAAACCCCCCAATCGACAGCGGCAGCGACTAAGACGCCTACAGAGACACTGACAGAGGCTGCGACGCCGACTGAGACGCCGACTGAGGCAGATAGGGGTATATATAGGCGTAGAGAAGGCAGCAGACATCCCCAATCGACAGCGGCAGCGACTGAGAATCTTACAGAGACTCTGACAGAAGCTGCGAAGCCAACTGCGACGCCGACTGAGGCAGATAGGGGTATATATAGGTGTAGAGAAGGCATCAGACACCCCCAATCGACAGGGACTGAGACGCCTACAGAGACGCTGACAGAGGCTGCGACGCCGACTGAGGCAGATAGGGGTAGATGTAGGCATAGAGAATGCAGCGAACCCCCCCCCCCCCCTCCCAATTGACAGCGGTAGCGACTGAGACGCCTACAGAGACGCTGACAGAGACTGCGACGCCCACTGAAAAGCCGACTGAGGCAGATAGGGGAGGATATAGACGTAGAGAAGGCAGCAGATCCCCCCAATCGAAAGCGGCAGCGACTGAGACGCCCACAGAGACGCTGACAGAGGTTGCGACGCCGACTGAGATGCCTACTGAGGCAGATAGGGGTAGATATAGGCATAGAGCAGGCAGCAGACCCCCAATCAACGGCGGCAGCGACTGGGACGCCTACAGAGACGCTGACAGAGGCTGCGACGCAGACTGAGACGCCGACTTAGGCAGATAGGGGTAGATATAGGCATAGAGAAGGCATCAGACACCCCCAATCGACAGGGACTGAGACGCCTACAGAGACGTTGATAGAGGCTGCGACGCCGACGGAGGCAGATAGGGGTAGATATAAACATAGAGAAGGCAGCAGACTCCCCCAATCGACAGCAGTAGCGACTGAGACGCCTACAGAGACGCTGACAGAGGCTTCGACGCCGACTGAGACGCCGACTGAGGCAGATAGGGGTAGATATAGGCATAGACAAGGCAGCAGACCTCCCAATGGACAGCGGCGGCGACTGAGATGGCTACAGAGACGCTTACAGAGGCTGCGACGCCGACTGAGACGCCGACTGAGGCAGATAGTTGTGGATATAAGCATACAGAAGGCAGAAGACCCCCCAATCGATAGCAGCAGACTCTGAGACGAATACAGAGACGCCTACAGAGACGCTGAAAAACGCTTTGACGCCGACTGAGACACCGACTGAGGCAGATAGGGGTAGATATAGGCGTAGAGAAGGCAGAAAACCCCCTAATCGACAGCGGCAGCGACTAAGACGCCTACAGAGACACTGACAGAGGCTGCGACGCCGACTGAGACGCCGACTGAGGCAGATAGGGGTATATATAGGCGTAGAGAAGGCAGCAGACATCCCCAAGCGACAGCGGCAGCGACTGAGAATCTTACAGAGACTCTGACAGAAGCTGCGAAGCCAACTGCGACGCCGACTGAGGCAGACAGGGGTATATATAGGTGTAGAGAAGGCATCAGACACCCCCAATCGACAGGGACTGAGACGCCTACAGAGACGCTGACAGAGGCTGCGACGCCGACTGAGGCAGATAGGCGTAGATGTAGGCATAGAGAATGCAGCAAACCCCCCCCATTGACAGCGGTAGCGACTGAGACGCCTACAGAGACGCTGACAGAGCCTGCGACGCCCACTGAAAAGCCGACTGAGGCAGATAGGGGAGGATATAGACGTAGAGAAGGCAGCAGATCCCCCCAATCGAAAGCGGCAGCGACTGAGACGCCCACAGAGACGCTGACAGAGTCTGCGACGCCGACTGAGACGCCTACTGAGGCAGATAGGGGTAGATATAGGCATAGAGCAGGCAGCAGACCCCCAATCAACGGCGGCAGCGACTGGGACGCCTACAGAGACGCTGACAGAGGCTGCGACGCAGACTGAGACGCCGACTTAGGCAGATAGGGGTAGATATAGGCATAGAGAAGGCATCAGACACCCCCAATCGACAGGGACTGAGACGCCTACAGAGACGCTGACAGAGGCTGCGACGCCAACTGAGACCCCGACTGAGGAAGATAGGGGTAGATATAAGCATACAGAAGGCAGCAGACCCACCAATCGACAGCGGCAGCGTCTGAGAAGCCTACAGAGACGCTGACAGAGGCAGCGACATCGACTGAGACGCCGACTGAGACGCCGAATGAGGCAGATAGGGGTAGATATAGGCATACAGAAGGCAGCAGACCTCCCTATCGACAGCGGAAGCGACTGAGACGCATACAGAGACGCTGACGGAGGTTACGACGCCGAATGAGGCAGATAGGGGTACATCTAGGCGTAGAGAAGGCAGCAGACCCACCAATCGACAGCGGCAACGACTGAGAAGCCTACAGAGACGCTGACAGAAGCAGCGACATCGACTGAGATGCCGCATTAGGCAGATAGGGTTAGATGTAGTCATAGAGAAGGCAGCAGACCCCCCAATCGACAGCGGCTGCGACTGAGACGCCTACAGAGACGCTGACAGAGGCTACGACGCCGACTGAGCCGTCTACTGAGGCAGATAGGGGTAGATATAGGCATTGAGCAGGCAGCAGACGCCCCAAGCGACAGCGGCAGCGACTGAGACGCCTACAGAGAAGCTGACAGAGGCTGCGACGCCAACTGAGACCCCGACTGAGGAAGATAGGGGTAGATATAAGCATACAGAAGGCAGCAGACCCACCAATCGACAGCGGCAACGACTGAGAAGCCTACAGAGACGCTGACAGAGGCAGCGACATCTACTGAGACGCCGCATTAGGCAGATAGGGTTAGATGTAGGCATAGAGAATGCAGCAGACCCCCCCCCCCCAATTGACAGCGGCAGGGACTGAGACGCCTACAGAGATGCTGACAGAGCCTGCGACGCCGACTGAAACGCCGACTGAGGCAGATAGGGGTAGATATAGACGTAGAGAAGGCAGCAGACCCCCCAATCGATAGCGGCAGCGACTGAGACGCTTACAGAGACGCTGACAGAGGCTGCGACGCAGACTGAGACGCCGACTGAGGCAGATAGGGGTAGATATAGGCATTAAACAGGCAGCAGACCCCCCAATCAACAGCGGCAGCGACTGAGACGCCTACAGAGAATCTGACAGAGGCTGCGACCCCGACTGAGACGCCGACTTAGGTAGATAGGGGTAGATATAGCCATATAGAAGGCAGCAGACATCCCCAATCGGCAGCGACAGCGACTGAGACGCCTTAAAGAGACGCTGACAGCGGCTGCGACGCCAACTGAGATGCCAACTGAGGCAGATACGGGTAGATATTGGCATAGAGAAGGCAGCAGACCCCTCCAATCGACAGCGGCAGCGACTGAGATGCCTACAGAGACGCTGACAGAGGCTACGACGCCGACTGAGATGCCGACGGAGGCAGATAGGGGTAGATCTATGCATAGAGAAGGCAGCAGACGCCCCAATCGACAGCGGCAGCGACTGAGACGCCTACGGAGACGCTGACACAGGCTGCGACACCGACTGAGACGCCGACTGAGGCAGATAGGGGTAGATATAGGCATAGAGAAGGCAGCAGACCCCCAATTGACTGCGGGAGCGACTGAGACGCCTACAGAGACGTTTGCAGAGGCTGCGACGCCTACTGAAACGACGACTGAGGCAGATAGGGGTAGATATAAGCATACAGAAGGCAGAAGACTGAGGCAGATAGGGGTAGATATAGGCGTAGAGAAGGCAGCAAACCCCCCAATCGACAGCGGCAGCGACTAAGACGCCTACAGAGACACTGACAGAGGCTGCGACGCCGACTGAGACGCCGACTGAGGCAGATAGGGGTATATATAGGCGTAGAGAAGGCAGCAGACATCCCCAATCGACAGCGGCAGCGACTGAGAATCTTACAGAGACTCTGACAGAAGCTGCGAAGCCAACTGCGACGCCGACTGAGGCAGATAGGGGTATATATAGGTGTAGAGAAGGCATCAGACACCCCCAATCGACAGGGACTGAGACGCCTACAGAGACGCTGACAGAGGCTGCGACGCCGACTGAGGCAGATAGGGGTAGATGTAGGCATAGAGAATGCAGCGAACCCCCCCCCCCCTCCCAATTGACAGCGGTAGCGACTGAGACGCCTACAGAGACGCTGACAGAGCCTGCGACGCCCACTGAAAAGCCGACTGAGGCAGATAGGGGAGGATATAGACGTAGAGAAGGCAGCAGATCCCCCCAATCGAAAGCGGCAGCGACTGAGACGCCCACAGAGACGCTGACAGAGGTTGCGACGCCGACTGAGATGCCTACTGAGGCAGATAGGGGTAGATATAGGCATAGAGCAGGCAGCAGACCCCCAATCAACGGCGGCAGCGACTGGGACGCCTACAGAGACGCTGACAGAGGCTGCGACGCAGACTGAGACGCCGACTTAGGCAGATAGGGGTAGATATAGGCATAGAGAAGGCATCAGACACCCCCAATCGACAGGGACTGAGACGCCTACAGAGACGCTGACAGAGGCTGCGACGCCATCTGAGACGCCGACTGCGGCAGATACGGGTAGATATTGGCATAGAGAAGGCAGCAGACCCACCAATCGACAGCGGCAGCGTCTGAGAAGCCTACAGAGACGCTGACAGAGGCAGCGACATCGACTGAGACGCCTACTGAGGCAGATAGGGTTAGATTTAGTCATAGAGAAGGCAGCAGACCCCCCAATCGACAGCGGCTGCGACTGAGACGCCTACAGAGACGCAGACAGAGGCTACGACGCCGACTGAGCCGTCTACTGAGGCAGATAGGGGTAGATATAGGCATTGAGCAGGCAGCAGACGCCCCAAGCGACAGCGGCAGCGACTGAGACGCCTACAGAGAAGCTGACAGAGGCTGTGACGCCAACTGAGACCCCGACTGAGGAAGATAGGGGTAGATATAAGCATACAGAAGACAGCAGACGCCCCAATCGACAGCGGCAGCGACTGACGCGATTACAGAGACGCTGATAGAGGCTGCGGCGCCGACTGATGCAGATAGGGGTAGATATAAACATAGAGAAGGCAGCAGACTCCCCCAATCGACAGCAGCAGAGACTGAGGCTCCTACAGAGACGCTGACAGAGGCTGCGACGCCGACTGAGACGCCGACTGAGGCAGATAGGGGTAGATATAAGCATACAGAAGGCCGCAGACGCCTCAATCGACAGCGGCAGCGACTGAGACGCCTACAGAGACGCTGATAGAGGCTGCGACACCGACTGAGGCATATTGGGGTAGATGTAGACGTAGAGAAGGCAGCAGACCCCCCCAATCGATAGCGGCAGCGACTGAGACGCCTACACAGACGCTGACAGAGGCTGCGACGCCGACTGAGACGCCTACTGAGGCAGATAGGGTAGATATAGGCATTAAACAGGCAGCAGACCCCCCAATCAACAGCGGCAGCGACTGAGACGCCTACAGAGAATCTGACAGAGGCTGCGACCCCGACTGAGACGCCGACTTAGGTAGATAGGGGTCGATATAGCCATATAGAACGCAGCAGACATCCCCAATCGGCAGCGACAGCAACTGAGACGCCTACAGAGACGCTGACAGAGGCTGCGACGCCGACTGAGACGCCGACTGATGCAGAGGGGTAGATATAGGCATAGAGAAGGCAGCAAACCCCCCCAATTATCAGCGGCAGTTACGGAGACGGATATATGCATAGAGAAGGCAGCAGACTCCCCAATAGACAGCGGCTGCGACTGAATTGCCTACAAAGACGGTGACAGAGGCTGCGATGCCGACTGAGACACCGACTCAGGCAGATAGGGGTAGATATAGGCGTAGAGAAGGCAGCAGACCCCCCCAATCGACAGCGGCAACGACTGAGACGCTTACAGAGACGCTGACAGAGGCTGCGACGCCGACTGAGACGCCGACTGAGGCAGATAAGGGTAGATATAGGCGTAGAGAAGGCAGCAGACATTCCCAATCGACAGCGGCAGCGACTGAGACGCCTACAGAGACGCTGACAGAGGCTGCGACGCCGACTGAGACGAAGACTGAGGCAGATAGGGGTAGATATAGCCATAGAGAAGGCAGCAGACATCCCCAATCGGCAGCGGTGGCGACTGAGACACTTACAGAAACGCTGACAGAGGCTGCGACGCCGATTGAGATGCCGACTGAGGCAGATAGGGGTAGATATAAGCATAGAGAAAGCAGCAGACCTCCCAATCGACAGCGGCAACGACTGAGATGCCTACAGAGACGCTGACAGAGGCTGCGACGCCGACTGAGACGCCGACTGAGGCAGATAGGGGTAGATATAGGCATACAGATCGATAGCAGCAGAGACTGAGACACCTACAGAGACGCCTACAGAGACGCTGAAAAAGGCTTCGACGCCGACTGAGACACCGACTGAGGCAGATAGGGGTAGATATAGGCGTAGAGAAGGCAGCAGACCCCCCAATCGACAGCGGCAGCGACTGAGACGCTTACAGAGACGCTGACAGGGGCTGCGACGCCGACTGAGACGCCGACTGATGCAGATAAGGGTAGATATAGGCGTAGAGAAGGCAGCAGACATCCCCAATCGACAGCGGCAGCGACTGAGACGCCTACAGAGACGATGACAGAGGCTGAGACATCGACTGAGGCAGATAGGGGTAGATCTATGCATAGAGAAGGCAGCAGACGCCCCAATCGACAGCGGCAGCGACTGAGACGCCTACAGAGACGCTGGCAGAGGCTGCGACGCCGACTGAGGCGCCGACTTAGGCAGATAGGGGTAGATATAGACGTAGAGAAGGCAGCAGACCCCCCAATCGAAAGCGGCAGCGACTGAGACGCCTACAGAGACTCTGACAGAGGCTGCGACGCCAACTGAGACGCCGACTGAGGAAGATAGGGGTAGATATAAGCATACAGAAGGCAGCAGACGCCCCAAACGACAGCGGCAGCGACTGTGACGCCTACACAGACGCTGATAGTGGCTGCGACACCGATTGAGGCAGACAGGAGTATATGTAGGCATAGAGAAGGCAACAAACCCCCCAATCAACAGCGGCAGTTACGGAGACGCCTACAGACACGCTGACAGAGGCTGCGACACCGACTGAGGCAGATTGGGGTAGATGTAGGCATAGAGAATGCAGCAGACCCCCTCCCCAATTGACAGCGGCAGCGACTGAGACGCCTACAGAGATGCTGACAGAGGCTGCGACGCCGCCTGAGACACCGACTGAGGCAGATAGGGGTAGATATAGGCGTAGAGAAGGCAGCAGACTCCCCAATCGACAGCGGCAGCGACTGAGACGCCTACAGAGACGCTGACAGAGGCTGCGACGCCGACTGCGACGCCAACTGAGGCAGGGAGGGGTAGATATATGCATAGAGAAAGCAGCAGACTCCCCAATAGACAGCGGCTGCGACTGAATTGCCTACAGAGACGCTGACAGAGGCTGCGACGCCGCCTGAGACACCGACTGAGGCAGATAGGGGTAGATATAGGCGTAGAGAAGGCAGCAGACTCCCCAATCGACAGCGGCAGCGACTGAGACGCTTACAGAGACGCTGACAGAGGTTGCGACGCCGACTGAGACGCCGACTGAGGCAGATAAGGGTAGATATAGGCGTAGAGAAGGCAGCAGACTCCCCAATCGACAGCGGCGGCGACTGAGACACTTACAGAAACGCTGACAGAGGCTGCGACGCCAAATGAGACGCCTACTGAGGCAGGTAGGGGTAGATATAGGCATAGAGCAGGCAGCGGACCCCCCAATCGACAGCGGCAGCGACTGAGAATCTTAAAGAGACTCTGACAGAAGCTGCGAAGCCAACTGCGATGCCGACTGAGGCAGATAGGTGTAGATCTAGGCGTAGAGAAGGCAGCAGACCCCCCCAATCGACAGCGGCAGCGACTAAGAAGCCTACAGAGACGCTGACAGGGGCTGCGACGCCAACTGAGACGAAGACTGAGGCAGATAGGGGTAGATATAGGCATAGAGAAGGCAGCAGACCTCCCAATCGACAGCGGCAACGACTGAGATGAATACAGAGACGCTGACAGAGGCTGCGGCGCCGAATGAGACGCCGACTGAGGCAGATAGGGGTAGATGTAGGCATAGAGAATGCAGAATACCTCCCAATCGACAGCGGCAGCGACTGAGATGCCTACAGAGACGCTGACAGAGGCTGCGACGCCCACTGAGATGCCGACTGAGGCAGATAGGGGTAGATATAAGCATACAGAAGGCAGCAGACCCCCCCAATCGATATCAGCAGAGATTGAGACGCCTACAGAGACGCCTACAGAGACGCTGAAAAAGGCTTCGACGCCGACTGAGACACCGACTGAGGCAGATAGGGGTATATATAGTCATAGAGAAGGCAGCAGAGCCCCCAATCGACAGCGGCAGAGACTGAGACGCCTGCAGAGACGCTGACAGAGGTAGCGACGCCGACTGAGATGCCGACTGAGGCAGATAGGGGTAGATATAAGCATACAGAAGGCAGCAGACCCCCCAATCGATAGCAGCAGAGATTGAGACGCCTACAGAGACGCCTACAGAGACGCTGAAAAAGGCTTCGACGCCGACTGAGACACCGACTGAGGCAGATAGGGGTAGATATAGTCATAGAGAAGGCAGCAGAGCCCCCAATCGACAGCGGCAGAGACTGAGACGCCTACAGAGATGCTGACAGAGCCTGCGACGCCGACTGAAACGCCGACTGAGGCAGATTCGGGTAGATATTAGCATAGAGAAGGCAGCAGACCCCTCCAATCGAAAACGGCAGCGACTGAGACGCCTACAGAGACGCTGACAGAGGCTACGACGCCGACTGAGATGCCGACTGAGGCAGATAGGGGTAGATATAGGCATAGAGAAAGCAGCAGACCTCCCAATCGACAGCGGCAGCGACTGAGATGCCTACAGAGACGCTGACAGAGGCTGCGAAGCCGACTGAGACGCCGACTGAGGCAGATAGGGGTAGATATAGGCATACAGAAGGCAGCAGACCCCCCAATCGATAGCAGCAGAGACTGAGACGCCTACAGAGACGCCTACAGAGACGCTGAAAAAGGCTTCGACGCCGACTGAGACACCAACTGAGGCAGATAGGGGTAGATATAAGCATACAGAAGGCAGCAGACGCCCCAAACGGCAGCGGCAGCGACTGAGACGCCTACATAGACGCTGATAGTGGCTGCGACACAGACTGAGGCAGACAGGGGTAGATATAAACATAGAGAAGGCAGCAGACTCCCCCAATCGACAGCAGCAGCAACTGAGACGCCTACAGAGACGCTGACAGAGGCTGCGACGCCGACTGAGACGCCGACTGAGGCAGAGGGGTAGATATAGGCATAGAGAAGGCAGCAAACCCCCCAATCATCAGCGGCAGTTACGGAGACGCCTACAGAAACGCTGACAGAGGCTGCGACACCGACTGAGGCAGATTGGGGTAGATGTAGGCATAGATAATGCAGCAGACCCCCCCCAATTGACAGCGGCAGCGACTGAGACGGCTACAGAGATGCTGACAGAGCCTGCGACGCCGACTGAGATGCCGACGGAGGCAGATAGGGGTAGATCTATGCATAGAGAAGGCAGCAGACGCCCCAATCGACAGCGGCAGCGACTGAGACGCCTACAGAGACGCTGACAGAGGCTGCGACGCCGACTGCGACGCCAACTGAGGCAGAGAGGGGTAGATATATGCATAGAGAAGGCAGCAGACTCCCCAATAGACAGCGGCTGCGACTGAATTGCCTACAGAGACGCTGACAGAGGCTGCGACGCCGACTGAGACACCGACTGAGGCAGATAGGGGTAGATATAGGCGTAGAGAAGGCAGCAGACCCCCCAATCGACAGCGGCAGCGACTGAGACGCTGACTGAGGCTGCGACGCCGACTGAGACGCCGACTGAGGCAGTTAAGGGTAGATCTATGCATAGAGAAGGCAGCAGACATCCCCAATCGACAGCGGCAGCGACTGAGACGCCTACAGAGACGCTGGCAGAGGCTGCGACGCAGATAGGGGAAGATATAGGCGTAGAGAAGGCAGCAAACCCCCCAATCGACAGCGGCAGCGACTAAGACGCCTACAGGGACACTGACAGAGGCTGCGACGCCGACTGAGACACCGACTGAGGCAGATAGGGGTAGAAATAGGCGTAGAGAAGGCATCAGACACCCCCAATCGACAGGGACTGAGACGCCTACAGAGACGCTGACAGAGGCTGCGACGCCGACTGAGGCAGATAGGGGTAGATGTAGGCATAGAGAATGCAGCAAACCCCCCCCCCCCCCCCCTCCCAATTGACAGCGGTAGCGACTGAGACGCCTACAGAGACGCTGACAGAGCCTGCGACGCCCACTGAAAAGCCGACTGAGGCAGATAGGGGAGGATATAGACGTAGAGAAGGCAGCAGATCCCCCAATCGAAAGCGGCAGCGACTGAGACGCCCACAGAGACGCTGACAGAGGCTGCGACGCCGACTGAGACGCCTACTGAGGCAGATAGGGGTAGATATAGGCATAGAGCAGGCAGCAGACCCCCAATCAACGGAGGCAGCGACTGGGACGCCTACAGAGACGCTGACAGAGGCTGCGACGCAGACTGAGACGCCGACTTAGGCAGATAGGGGTAGATATAGGCATAGAGAAGGCATCAGACACCTCCAATCGACAGGGACTGAGACGCCTACAGAGACGCTGACAGAGGCTGCGACGCCATCTGAGACGCCGACTGCGGCAGATAGGGGTACATCTAGGCGTAGAGAAGGCAGCACACCCACCAATCGACAGCGGCAGCGACTAAGAAGCCTACAGAGACGCTGACAGGGGCTGCGACGCCAACTGAGACGAAGACTGAGGCAGATAGGGGTAGATATAGGCATAGAGAAGGCAGCACACCTCCCAATCGACAGCGGCAACGACTGAGATGAATACAGAGACGCTGACAGAGGCTGCGGCGCCGAATGAGACGCCGACTGAGGCAGATAGGGGTAGATGTAGGCATAGAGAATGCAGAATACCTCCCAATCGACAGCGGCAGCGACTGAGATGCCTACAGAGACGCTGACAGAGGCTGCGACGCCCACTGAGATGCCGACTGAGGCAGATAGGGGTAGATATAAGCATACAGAAGGCAGCAGACCCCCCCAATCGATAGCAGCAGAGATTGAGACGCCTACAGAGACGCCTACAGAGACGCTGAAAAAGGCTTCGACGCCGACTGAGACACCGACTGAGGCAGATAGGGGTATATATAGTCATAGAGAAGGCAGCAGAGCCCCCAATCGACAGCGGCAGAGACTGAGACGCCTGCAGAGACGCTGACAGAGGCTGCGACGCCGACTGAGATGCCGACTGAGGCAGATAGGGGTAGATATAAGCATACAGAAGGCAGCAGACCCCCCAATCGATAGCAGCAGAGATTGAGACGCCTACAGAGACGCCTACAGAGACGCTGAAAAAGGCTTCGACGCCGACTGAGACACCGACTGAGGCAGATAGGGGTATATATAGTCATAGAGAAGGCAGCAGAGCCCCCAATCGACAGCGGCAGAGACTGAGACGCCTACAGAGATGCTGACAGAGCCTGCGACGCCGACTGAAACGCCGACTGAGGCAGATTCGGGTAGATATTAGCATAGAGAAGGCAGCAGACCCCTCCAATCGAAAACGGCAGCGACTGAGACGCCTACAGAGACGCTGACAGAGGCTACGACGCCGACTGAGATGCCGACTGAGGCAGATAGGGGTAGATATAGGCATAGAGAAAGCAGCAGACCTCCCAATCGACAGCGGCAGCGACTGAGATGCCTACAGAGACGCTGACAGAGGCTGCGAAGCCGACTGAGACGCCGACTGAGGCAGATAGGGGTAGATATAGGCATACAGAAGGCAGCAGACCCCCCAATCGATAGCAGCAGAGACTGAGACGCCTACAGAGACGCCTACAGAGACGCTGAAAAAGGCTTCGACGCCGACTGAGACACCAACTGAGGCAGATAGGGGTAGATATAAGCATACAGAAGGCAGCAGACGCCCCAAACGGCAGCGGCAGCGACTGAGACGCCTACATAGACGCTGATAGTGGCTGCGACACAGACTGAGGCAGACAGGGGTAGATATAAACATAGAGAAGGCAGCAGACTCCCCCAATCGACAGCAGCAGCAACTGAGACGCCTACAGAGACGCTGACAGAGGCTGCGACGCCGACTGAGACGCCGACTGAGGCAGAGGGGTAGATATAGGCATAGAGAAGGCAGCAAACCCCCCAATCATCAGCGGCAGTTACGGAGACGCCTACAGAAACGCTGACAGAGGCTGCGACACCGACTGAGGCAGATTGGGGTAGATGTAGGCATAGATAATGCAGCAGACCCCCCCCAATTGACAGCGGCAGCGACTGAGACGGCTACAGAGATGCTGACAGAGCCTGCGACGCCGACTGAGATGCCGACGGAGGCAGATAGGGGTAGATCTATGCATAGAGAAGGCAGCAGACGCCCCAATCGACAGCGGCAGCGACTGAGACGCCTACAGAGACGCTGACAGAGGCTGCGACGCCGACTGCGACGCCAACTGAGGCAGAGAGGGGTAGATATATGCATAGAGAAGGCAGCAGACTCCCCAATAGACAGCGGCTGCGACTGAATTGCCTACAGAGACGCTGACAGAGGCTGCGACGCCGACTGAGACACCGACTGAGGCAGATAGGGGTAGATATAGGCGTAGAGAAGGCAGCAGACCCCCCAATCGACAGCGGCAGCGACTGAGACGCTGACTGAGGCTGCGACGCCGACTGAGACGCCGACTGAGGCAGTTAAGGGTAGATCTATGCATAGAGAAGGCAGCAGACATCCCCAATCGACAGCGGCAGCGACTGAGACGCCTACAGAGACGCTGGCAGAGGCTGCGACGCAGATAGGGGAAGATATAGGCGTAGAGAAGGCAGCAAACCCCCCAATCGACAGCGGCAGCGACTAAGACGCCTACAGGGACACTGACAGAGGCTGCGACGCCGACTGAGGCGCCGACTGAGGCAGATAGGGGTATATATAGGTGTAGAGAAGGCATCAGACACCCCCAATCGACAGGGACTGAGACGCCTACAGAGACGCTGACAGAGGCTGCGACGCCGACTGAGGCAGATAGGGGTAGATGTAGGCATAGAGAATGCAGCAAACCCCCCCCCCCCCCCCTCCCAATTGACAGCGGTAGCGACTGAGACGCCTACAGAGACGCTGACAGAGCCTGCGACGCCCACTGAAAAGCCGACTGAGGCAGATAGGGGAGGATATAGACGTAGAGAAGGCAGCAGATCCCCCAATCGAAAGCGGCAGCGACTGAGACGCCCACAGAGACGCTGACAGAGGCTGCGACGCCGACTGAGACGCCTACTGAGGCAGATAGGGGTAGATATAGGCATAGAGCAGGCAGCAGACCCCCAATCAACGGCGGCAGCGACTGGGACGCCTACAGAGACGCTGACAGAGGCTGCGACGCAGACTGAGACGCCGACTTAGGCAGATAGGGGTAGATATAGGCATAGAGAAGGCATCAGACACCCCCAATCGACAGGGACTGAGACGCCTACAGAGACGCTGACAGAGGCTGCGACGCCATCTGAGACGCCGAATGAGGCAGATAGGGGTACATCTAGGCGTAGAGAAGGCAGCAGACCCACCAATCGACAGCGGCAGCGACTGAGAAGCCTACAGAGACGCTGACAGAGGCTACGACGCCGACTGAGCCGTCTACTGAGGCAGATAGGGGTAGATATAGGCATTGAGCAGGCAGCAGACGCCCCAAGCGACAGCGGCAGCGACTGAGACGCCTACAGAGACGCTGACAGAGGCTGCGACACCGACTGAGGCAGATAGGGGTAGATAAAAACATAGAGAAGGCAGCAGACTCCCCCAATCGACAGCAGCAGCAACTGAGACGCCTACTGAGACGCCGACTGAGGCAGAGGGGTAGATATAGGCATAGAGAAGGCAGCAATCCTTCCAATCAACAGCGGCAGTTACGGAGACGCCTACAGAGACGCTGACAGATTATGCGTCACCGACTGAGGCATATTGGGGTAGATGTAGACGTAGAGAAGGCAGCAGACCCCCCAATCGATAGCGGCAGCGACTGAGACGCCTACAGAGACGCTGACAGAGGCTGCGACGCCGACTGAGACGCCGACTGAGGCAGATAGGGGTAGATATATGCATAGAGAAGGCAGCAGACTCCCCAATAGACAGCGGCTGCGACTGAATTGCCTACAGAGACGCTGACAGAGGCTGCGACGCCGACTGAGACACCGACTGAGGCAGATAGGGGTAGATATAGGCGTAGAGAAGGCAGCAGACCCCCCAATCGACAGCGGCAGCGACTGAGACGCTGACTGAGGCTGCGACGCCGACTGAGACGCCGACTGAGGCAGTTAAGGGTAGATCTATGCATAGAGAAGGCAGCAGACATCCCCAATCGACAGCGGCAGCGACTAAGACGCCTACAGAGACGCTGGCAGAGGCTGCGACGCCGACTGAGGCAGATAGGGGTAGATATAGGCGTAGAGAAGGCAGCAAACCCCCCAATCGACAGCGGCAGCGACTAAGACGCCTACAGAGACACTGACAGAGGCTGCGACGCCGACTGAGGCGCCGACTGAGGCAGATAGGGGTATATATAGGTGTAGAGAAGGCATCAGACACCCCCAATCGACAGGGACTGAGACGCCTACAGAGACGCTGACAGAGGCTGCGACGCCGACTGAGGCAGATAGGGGTAGATGTAGGCATAGAGAATGCAGCAAACACCCCCCCCTCCCAATTGACAGCGGTAGCGACTGAGACGCCTACAGAGACGCTGACAGAGCCTGCGACGCCCACTGAAAAGCCGACTGAGGCAGATAGGGGAGGATATAGACGTAGAGAAGGCAGCAGATCCCCCAATCGAAAGCGGCAGCGACTGAGACGCCCACAGAGACGCTGACAGAGGCTGCGACGCCGACTGAGACGCCTACTGAGGCAGATAGGGGTAGATATAGGCATAGAGCAGGCAGCAGACCCCCAATCAACGGAGGCAGCGACTGGGACGCCTACAGAGACGCTGACAGAGGCTGCGACGCAGACTGAGACGCCGACTTAGGCAGATAGGGGTAGATATAGGCATAGAGAAGGCATCAGACACCTCCAATCGACAGGGACTGAGACGCCTACAGAGACGCTGACAGAGGCTGCGACGCCATCTGAGACGCCGACTGCGGCAGATAGGGGTACATCTAGGCGTAGAGAAGGCAGCACACCCACCAATCGACAGCGGCAACGACTGAGATATAAGCATACAGAAGGCAGCAGACCCCCCCAATCGATAGCAGCAGAGATTGAGACGCCTACAGAGACGCCTACAGAGACGCTGAAAAAGGCTTCGACGCCGACTGAGACACCGACTGAGGCAGATAGGGGTATATATAGTCATAGAGAAGGCAGCAGAGCCCCCAATCGACAGCGGCAGAGACTGAGACGCCTGCAGAGACGCTGACAGAGGCTGCGACGCCGACTGAGATGCCGACTGAGGCAGATAGGGGTAGATATAAGCATACAGAAGGCAGCAGACCCCCCAATCGATAGCAGCAGAGATTGAGACGCCTACAGAGACGCCTACAGAGACGCTGAAAAAGGCTTCGACGCCGACTGAGACACCGACTGAGGCAGATAGGGGTATATATAGTCATAGAGAAGGCAGCAGAGCCCCCAATCGACAGCGGCAGAGACTGAGACGCCTACAGAGATGCTGACAGAGCCTGCGACGCCGACTGAAACGCCGACTGAGGCAGATTCGGGTAGATATTAGCATAGAGAAGGCAGCAGACCCCTCCAATCGAAAACGGCAGCGACTGAGACGCCTACAGAGACGCTGACAGAGGCTACGACGCCGACTGAGATGCCGACTGAGGCAGATAGGGGTAGATATAGGCATAGAGAAAGCAGCAGACCTCCCAATCGACAGCGGCAGCGACTGAGATGCCTACAGAGACGCTGACAGAGGCTGCGACGCCGACTGAGACGCCGACTGAGGCAGATAGGGGTAGATATAGGCATACAGAAGGCAGCAGACCCCCCAATCGATAGCAGCAGAGACTGAGACGCCTACAGAGACGCCTACAGAGACGCTGAAAAAGGCTTCGACGCCGACTGAGACACCAACTGAGGCAGATAGGGGTAGATATAAGCATACAGAAGGCAGCAGACGCCCCAAACGGCAGCGGCAGCGACTGAGACGCCTACACAGACGCTGATAGTGGCTGCGACACAGACTGAGGCAGACAGGGGTAGATATAAACATAGAGAAGGCAGCAGACTCCCCCAATCGACAGCAGCAGCAACTGAGACGCCTACAGAGACGCTGACAGAGGCTGCGACGCCGACTGAGACGCCGACTGAGGCAGAGGGGTAGATATAGGCATAGAGAAGGCAGCAAACCCCCCAATCATCAGCGGCAGTTACGGAGACGCCTACAGAAACGCTGACAGAGGCTGCGACACCGACTGAGGCAGATTGGGGTAGATGTAGGCATAGATAATGCAGCAGACCCCCCCCAATTGACAGCGGCAGCGACTGAGACGGCTACAGAGATGCTGACAGAGACTGCGACGCCGACTGAGATGCCGATGGAGGCAGATAGGGGTAGATCTATGCATAGAGAAGGCAGCAGACGCCCCAATCGACAGCGGCAGCGACTGAGACGCCTACAGAGACGCTGACAGAGGCTGCGACGCCGACTGCGACGCCAACTGAGGCAGAGAGGGGTAGATATATGCATAGAGAAGGCAGCAGACTCCCCAATAGACAGCGGCTGCGACTGAATTGCCTACAGAGACGCTGACAGAGGCTGCGACGCCGACTGAGACACCGACTGAGGCAGATAGGGGTAGATATAGGCATAGAGAAGGCAGCAGACCCCCCAATCGACAGCGGCAGCGACTGAGACGCTGACTGAGGCTGCGACGCCGACTGAGACGCCGACTGAGGCAGTTAAGGGTAGATCTATGCATAGAGAAGGCAGCAGACATCCCCAATCGACAGCGGCAGCGACTGAGACGCCTACAGAGACGCTGGCAGAGGCTGCGACGCAGATAGGGGAAGATATAGGCGTAGAGAAGGCAGCAAACCCCCCAATCGACAGCGGCAGCGACTAAGACGCCTACAGGGACACTGACAGAGGCTGCGACGCCGACTGAGGCGCCGACTGAGGCAGATAGGGGTAGAAATAGGTGTAGAGAAGGCATCAGACACCCCCAATCGACAGGGACTGAGACGCCTACAGAGACGCTGACAGAGGCTGCGACGCCGACTGAGGCAGATAGGGGTAGATGTAGGCATAGAGAATGCAGCAAACCCCCCCCCCCCCCCTCCCAATTGACAGCGGTAGCGACTGAGACGCCTACAGAGACGCTGACAGAGCCTGCGACGCCCACTGAAAAGCCGACTGAGGCAGATAGGGGAGGATATAGACGTAGAGAAGGCAGCAGATCCCCCAATCGAAAGCGGCAGCGACTGAGACGCCCACAGAGACGCTGACAGAGGCTGCGACGCCGACTGAGACGCCTACTGAGGCAGATAGGGGTAGATATAGGCATAGAGCAGGCAGCAGACCCCCAATCAACAGCGGCAGCGACTGGGACGCCTACAGAGACGCTGACAGAGGCTGCGACGCAGACTGAGACGCCGACTTAGGCAGATAGGGGTAGATATAGGCATAGAGAAGGCATCAGACACCCCCAATCGACAGGGACTGAGACGCCTACAGAGACGCTGACAGAGGCTGCGACGCCATCTGAGACGCCGACTGCGGCAGATAGGGGTACATCTAGGCGTAGAGAAGGCAGCAGACCCACCAATCGACAGCGGCAGCGACTGAGAAGCCTACAGAGACGCTGACAGAGGCTACGACGCCGACTGAGCCGTCTACTGAGGCAGATAGGGGTAGATATAGGCATTGAGCAGGCAGCAGACGCCCCAAGCGACAGCGGCAGCGACTGAGACGCCTACAGAGACGCTGACAGAGGCTGTGACACCGACTGAGGCAGATAGGGGTAGATAAAAACATAGAGAAGGCAGCAGACTCCCCCAATCGACAGCAGCAGCAACTGAGACGCCTACTGAGACGCCGACTGAGGCAGAGGGGTAGATATAGGCATAGAGAAGGCAGCAATCCTTCCAATCAACAGCGGCAGTTACGGAGACGCCTACAGAGACGCTGACAGATTATGCGACACCGACTGAGGCATATTGGGGTAGATGTAGACGTAGAGAAGGCAGCAGACCCCCCAATCGATAGCGGCAGCGACTGAGACGCCTACAGAGACGCTGACAGAGGCTGCGACGCCGACTGAGACGCCGACTGAGGCAGATAGGGGTAGATATATGCATAGAGAAGGCAGCAGACTCCCCAATAGACAGCGGCTGCGACTGAATTGCCTACAGAGACGCTGACAGAGGCTGCGACGCCGACTGAGACACCGACTGAGGCAGATAGGGGTAGATATAGGCGTAGAGAAGGCAGCAGACCCCCCAATCGACAGCGGCAGCGACTGAGACGCTGACTGAGGCTGCGACGCCGACTGAGACGCCGACTGAGGCAGTTAAGGGTAGATCTATGCATAGAGAAGGCAGCAGACATCCCCAATCGACAGCGGCAGCGACTAAGACGCCTACAGAGACGCTGGCAGAGGCTGCGACGCCGACTGAGGCAGATAGGGGTAGATATAGGCGTAGAGAAGGCAGCAAACCCCCCAATCGACAGCGGCAGCGACTAAGACGCCTACAGAGACACTGACAGAGGCTGCGACGCCGACTGAGGCGCCGACTGAGGCAGATAGGGGTATATATAGGCGTAGAGAAGGCATCAGACACCCCCAATCGACAGGGACTGAGACGCCTACAGAGACGCTGACAGAGGCTGCGACGCCGACTGAGGCAGATAGGGGTAGATGTAGGCATAGAGAATGCAGCAAACCCCCCCCCCCCCCCCCAATTGACAGCGGTAGCGACTGAGACGCCTACAGAGACGCTGACAGAGCCTGCGACGCCCACTGAAAAGCCGACTGAGGCAGATAGGGGAGGATATAGACGTAGAGAAGGCAGCAGACCCCCCAATCGAAAGCGGCAGCGACTGAGACGCCTACAGAGACGCTGACAGAGGCTGCGACGCCGACTGAGACGCCTACTGAGGCAGATAGGGGTAGATATAGGCATAGAGCAGGCAGCAGACCCCCAATCAACGGCGGCAGCGACTGGGACGCCTACAGAGACGCTGACAGAGGCTGCGACGCAGACTGAGACGCCGACTTAGGCAGATAGGGGTAGATATAGGCATAGAGAAGGCATCAGACACCCCCAATCGACAGGGACTGAGACGCCTACAGAGACGCTGACAGAGGCTGCGACGCCATCTGAGACGCCGACTGCGGCAGATAGGGGTACATCTAGGCGTAGAGAAGGCAGCACACCCACCAATCGACAGCGGCAGCGACTGAGAAGCCTACAGAGACGCTGACAGAGGCTACGACGCCGACTGAGCCGTCTACTGAGGCAGATAGGGGTAGATATAGGCATTGAGCAGGCAGCAGACGCCCCAAGCGACAGCGGCAGCGACTGAGACGCCTACAGAGACGCTGATAGAGGCTGCGACACCGACTGAGGCAGATAGGGGTAGATAAAAACATAGAGAAGGCAGCAGACTCCCCCAATCGACAGCAGCAGCAACTGAGACGCCTACTGAGACGCCGACTGAGGCAGAGGGGTAGATATAGGCATAGAGAAGGCAGCAATCCTTCCAATCAACAGCGGCAGTTACGGAGACGCCTACAGAGACGCTGACAGATTATGCGACACCGACTGAGGCATATTGGGGTAGATGTAGACGTAGAGAAGGCAGCAGACCCCCCAATCGATAGCGGCAGCGACTGAGACGCCTACAGAGACGCTGACAGAGGCTGCGACGCCGACTGAGACGCCTACTGAGGCAGATAGGGTAGATATAGGCATTAAACAGGCAGCAGACCCCCCAATCAACAGCGGCAGCGACTGAGACGCCTACAGAGAATCTGACAGAGGCTGCGACCCCGACTGAGACGCCGACTTAGGTAGATAGGGGTAGATATAGCCATATAGAACGCAGCAGACATCCCCAATCGGCAGCGACAGCAACTGAGACGCCTACAGAGACGCTGACAGAGGCTGCGACGCCGACTGAGACGCCGACTGATGCAGAGGGGTAGATTTAGGCATAGAGAAGGCAGCAAACCCCCCAATTATCAGCGGCAGTTACGGAGACGGATATATGCATAGAGAAGGCAGCAGACTCCCCAATAGACAGCGGCTGCGACTGAATTGCCTACAGAGACGGTGACAGAGGCTGCGACGCCGACTGAGACACCGACTCAGGCAGATAGGGGTAGATATAGGCGTAGAGAAGGCAGCAGACCCCCCAATCGACAGCGGCAGCGACTGAGACGCTTACAGAGAAGCTGACAGAGGCAGCGACGCCGACTGAGGCAGATAGGGGTAGATATAGCCATAGAGAAGGCAGCAGACATCCCCAATCGGCAGCGGTGGCGACTGAGACACTTACAGAAACGCTGACAGAGGCTGCGACGCCGATTGAGATGCCGACTGAGGCAGATAGGGGTAGATATAAGCATAGAGAAAGCAGCAGACCTCCCAATCGACAGCGGAAACGACTGAGATGCCTACAGAGACGCTGACAGAGGCTGCGACGCCGACTGAGACGCCGACTGAGGCAGATAGGGGTAGATATAGGCATACAGATCGATAGCAGCAGAGACTGAGACACCTACAGAGACGCCTACAGAGACGCTGAAAAAGGCATCGACGCCGACTGAGACACTGACTGAGGCAGATAGGGGTAGATATAGACGTAGAGAAGGCAGCAGACCCCCCAATCGACAGCGGCAGCGACTGAGACGTTTACAGAGACGCTGACAGGGGCTGCGACGCCGACTGAGACGCCGACTGATGCAGATAAGGGTAGATATGGGCGTAGAGAAGGCAGCAGACATCCCCAATCGACAGCGGCAGCGACTGAGACGCCTACAGAGACGATGACAGAGGCTGAGACATCGACTGAGGCAGATAGGGGTAGATCTATGCATAGATAAGGCAGCAGACGCCCCAATCGACAGCGGCAGCGACTGAGACGCCTACAGAGGCACTGACAGAGGCAGCGACGCCGACTGCGACACCAACTGAGGCTGGGAGGGGTAGATATATGCATAGAGAAGGCAGCAGACTCCCCAATAGACAGCGGCTGCGACTGAATTGCCTACAGAGACGCTGACAGAGGCTGCGACGCCGACTGAGACACCGACTTAGGCAGATAGGGGTAGATATAGGCGTAGAGAAGGCAGCAGACTCCCCAATCGACAGCGGCAGCGACTGAGACGCTTACAGAGACGCTGACAGAGGTTGCGACGCCGACTGAGACGCCGACTGAGGCAGATAAGGGTAGATATAGGCGTAGAGAAGGCAGCAGACATCCCCAATCGACAGCGGCAGCGACTGAGACGCCTACAGAGATGCTGACAGAGGCTGCGACGCCGACTGAGGCAGATAGTGGTAGATATAGCCATAGAGACGGCAGCAGACATCCCCAATCGGCAGCGGCGGCGACTGAGACACTTACAGAAACGCTGACAGAGGCTGCGACGCCGATTGAGACGCCGACTGAGGCAGATAGGGGTAGATATAGGCATAGAGAAAGCAGCAGACCTCCCAATCAACAGCGGCAACGACTGAGACGCCTACAGAGACGCTGACAGAGGCTGCGACGCCAACTGAGACGCCTACTGAGGCAGGTAGGGGTAGATATAGGCATAGAGCAGGCAGCGGACCCCCCAATCGACAGCGGCAGCGACTGAGAATCTTAAAGAGACTCTGACAGAAGCTGCGAAGCCAACTGCGATGCCGACTGAGGCAGATAGGTGCAGATCTAGGCGTAGAGAAGGCAGCAGACCCCCCAATCGACAGCGGCAGCGACTGAGAAGCCTACAGAGACGCTGACAGGGGCTGCGACGCCAACTGAGACGAAGACTGAGGCAGATAGGGGTAGATATAGGCATAGAGAAGGCAGCAGACCTCCCAATCGACAGCGGCAACGACTGAGATGAATACAGAGACGCTGACAGAGGCTGCGGCGCCGATTGAGACGCCGACTGAGGCAGATAGGGGTAGATATAGGCATAGAGAATGCAGAATACCTCCCAATCGACAGCGGCAGCGACTGAGATGCCTACAGAGACGCTGACAGAGGCTGCGACGCCGACTGAGACGCCGGCTGAGGCAGATAGGGGTAGATATAGGCATAGAGAAGGCAGCAGAGCCCCCAATCGACAGCGGCAGAGACTGAGACGCCTACAGAGACGCTGGCAGAGGCTGCGAAGCCGACTGAGACGCCGACTTAGGCAGATAGGGGTACATATAAGCATACAGAAGGCAGCAGACCCCCAATCGATAGCAGCAGAGACTAAGACGCCTACAGCCACGCCTACAGAGACGCTGAAAAAGGCTTCGACGCCGACTGAGACACCGACTGAGGCAGATAGGGGTAGATATAGGCATAGAGAAGGCAGCAGAGCCCCCAATCGACAGCGGCAGAGACTGAGACGCCGACTTAGGCAGATAGGGGTACATATAAGCATACAGAAGGCAGCCGACCCCCAATCGATAGCAGCAGAGACTAAGACGCCTACAGCCACGCCTACAGAGACGCTGAAAAAGGCTTCGACGCCGACTGAGACACCGACTGAGGCAGATAGGGGTAGATATAGACGTAGAGAAGGCAGCAGACCCCCCAATCGAGAGCGGCAGCGACTGAGACGCCTACAGAGACTCTGACAGGGGCTGCGACGCCAACTGAGACGAAGACTGAGGCAGATAGGGGTAGATATAGGCATAAAGAAGGCAGCAGACGTCCCAATCGACAGCGGCAACGACTGAGATGAATACAGAGACGCTGACAGAGGCTGCGACGCCGACTGAGACGCCTACTGAGGCAGGTAGGGGTAGATGTAGGCATAGAGCAGGCAGCAGACGCCCCAATCGACAGCGGCAGCGACTGAGACGCCTACAGAGACGCTGATAGAGGCTGCG
This sequence comes from Clusia tigrina, assembly GCA_920105625.2. NCBI lineage: Eukaryota > Metazoa > Arthropoda > Insecta > Diptera > Clusiidae > Clusia > Clusia tigrina. Next base: position 193,586,867 of record OV050030.1, read on the forward strand.
ACACCGACTGAGGCAGATAGGGGTAGATATAAATATAGAGAAGGCAGCAGACTCCCCCAATCGACAGCAGCAGGAACTGAGACGCCTACAGAGACGCTGACAGAGGCTGCGACGCCGACTGAGACGCCGACTGAGGCAGAGGGGTAGATATAGGCATAGAGAAGGCAGCAAACCCCCCAATCAACAGCGGCAGTTACGGAGACGCCTGCAGAGACGCTGACAGAGGCTGCGACACCGACTGAGGCAGATTGGGGTAGATGTAGGCATAGAGAATGCAGCAAACCCCCCCCCCCCAATTGACAGCGGCAGCGACTGAGGCGTCTACAGAGATGCTGACAGAGCCTGCGACGCCGACTGAAACGCCGACTGAGGCAGATTCGGGTAGATATTAGCATAGAGAAGGCAGCAGACCCCTCCAATCGAAAACGGCAGCGACTGAGACGCCTACAGAGACGCTGACAGAGGCTACGACGCCGACTGAGACGCCGACTGAGGCAGATAGGGGTAGATATAGGCATAGAGAAAGCAGCAGACCTCCCAATCGACAGCGGCAGCGACTGAGATGCCTACAGAGACGCTGACAGAGGCTGCGACGCCGACTGAGACGCCGACTTTGGCAGATAGGGGTAGATATAAGCATACAGTAGGCAGCAGACCCCCCAATCGATAGCAGCAGAGACTGAGACGCCTACAGAGACGCCTACAGAGACGCTGAAAAAGGCTTCGACGCCGACTGAGACACCAACTGAGGCAGATAGGGGTAGATATAGACGTAGAGAAGGCAGCAGACCCCCCAATCGAAAGCGGCAGCGACTGAGACGCCTACAGAGACTCTGACAGAGGCTGCGACGCCGACTGAGACGCCTACTGAGGCAGGTAGGGGTAGATATAGGCATAGAGCAGGCAGCGGACGCCCCCAATCGACAGCAGCAGCGACTGAGACGCCTACATAGACGCTGATAGTGGCTGCGACACAGACAGAGGCAGACAGGGGTAGATATAAACGTAGAGAAGGCAGCAGACTCCCCCAATCGACAGCAGCAGCAACTGAGACGCCTACAGAGACGCTGACAGAGGCTGCGACGCCGACTGAGACGCCGACTGATGCAGAGGGGTAGATATAGGCATAGAGAAGGCAGCAAACCCCCCAATCATCAGCGGCAGTTACGGAGACGCCTACAGAAACGCTGACAGAGGCTGCGACACCGACTGAGGCAGATTGGGGTAGACGTAGGCATAGATAATGCAGCAGACCCCCCCCAATTGACAGCGGCAGCGACTGAGACGGCTACAGAGATGCTGACAGAGACTGCGACGCCGACTTAAATGCCGATGGAGGCAGATAGGGGTAGATCTATGCATAGAGAAGGCAGCAGACGCCCCAATCGACAGCGGCAGCGACTGAGACGCCTACAGAGACGCTGGCAGAGGCTGCGACGCCGACTGAGACGCCGACTTAGGCAGATAGGGGTAGATATAAGCATACAGAAGGCAGCAGACCCCCCAATCGACAGCGGCAGCGACTGAGACGCTGACAGAGGCTGCGACGCCGACTGAGACGCCGACTGAGGCAGTTAAAGGTAGATATAGGCGTAGAGAAGGCAGCAGACATCCCAAATCGACAGCGGCAGCGACTGAGACGCCTACAGAGACGCTGGCAGAGGCTGCGACGCCGACTGAGACGCCGACTTAGGCAGATAGGGGTAGATATAAGCATACAGAAGGCAGCAGACCCCCCAATCGATAGCAGCAGAGACTGAGACGCCTACAGACACGCCTACAGACACGCCTACAGAGACGCTGAAAAAGGCTTCGACGCCGACTGAGACACCGACTGAGGCAGATAGGGGTAGATATAGACGTAGAGAAGGCAGAAGACCCCCCCCAATCGAAAGCTGCAGCGACTGAGACGCCTACAGAGACGCTGACAGAGGCAGCGACATCGACTGAGACACCGACTGAGACGTCGCATTAGGCAGATAGGGTTAGATGTAGTTATAGAGAAGGCAGCAGACCCCCCAATCGACAGCGGCTGCGACTGAGACGCCTACAGAGAAGCTGACAGAGGCTACGACGCCGACTGAGCCGTCTACTAAGGCAGATAGGGGTAGCTATAGGCATTGAACAGGCACCAGACGCCCCAATCGACAGCGGCAGCGACTGAGACGCCTACAGAGACGCTGACAGAGGCTGCGACGCCAACTGAGACGCCGACTGAGGAAGATAGGGGTAGATATAAGCATACAGAAGGCAGCAGACGCCCCAATCGACAGCGGCAGCGACTGAGACGCCTACAGAGACGCTGATAGAGACTGCGGCGCCGACTGAGGCAGATAGGGGTAGATATAAACATAGAGAAGGCAGCAGACTCCCCCAATCGACAGCAGCAGCGACTGAGGCTCCTACAGAGACGCTGACAGAGGCTGCGACGCCGACTGAGACGCCGACTGAGGCAGATAGGGGTAGATATAAGCATACAGAAGGCAGCAGACGCCCCAATCGACAGCGGCAGCTACTGAGACGCCTACAGAGACGCTGATAGAGGCTTCGACACCGACTGAGGCAGATAGGGGTAGATATAAACATAGAGAAGGCAGCAGACTCCCCCAATCGACAGCAGCAGCAACTGAGACGCCTACAGAGACGCTGACAGAGGCTGCGACGCCGACTGAGACGCCGACTGAGGCAGAGGGGTAGATATAGACATAGAGAAGGCAGCAAACCCCCCAATCAACAGCGGCAGTTACGGAGACGCCTACAGAGACGCTGACAGAGGCTGCGACACCGACTGAGGCAAATAGGGGTAGATGTAGGCATAGAAAATGCAGCAGACCCCCTCCCCCCCAATTGACAGCGGCAGCGACTGAGACGCCTACAGAGATGCTGACAGAGCCTGCGACGTCGACTGAAACGCCGACTGAGGCAGATAGGGGTAGATATAGACGTAGAGAAGGTAGCAGACCCCCCCCCAATCGATAGCGGCAGCGACTGAGACGCCTACAGAGACGCTGACAGAGGCTGCGACGCCGACTGAGACGCCGACTGAGGCAGATAAGCGTAGATATAGGCGCAGAGAAGGCAGCAGACATCCCCAATCGACAGCGGCAGCGACTGAGACGCCTACAGAGACGCTGACAGAGGCTGCGACGCTGACTGAGGCAGATAGGTGTAGATATAGCAATAGAGAAGGCAGCAGACATCCCCAATCGGCAGCGGCGGCGACTGAGACACTTACAGAAACGCTGACAGAGGCTGCGACGCCAACTGAGACGCCGACTGAGGAAGATAGGGGTAGATATAAGCATACAGAAGGCAGCAGACGCCCCAAACGACAGCGGCAGCGACTGAGACACCTACACAGACGCTGATAGTGGCTGCGACACCGACTGAGGCAGACAGGGGTAGATATAAACATAGAGAAGGCAGCAGACTCCCCCAATCGACAGCAGCAGCAACTGAGACGCCTACAGAGACGCTGACAGAGGCTGCGACGCCGACTGAGACGCCGACTGAGGCAGAGGGGTATATATAGGCATAGAGAAGGCAGCAAACCCCCCAATTAACAGCGGCAGTTACGGAGACGCCTACAGAGACGCCGACAGAGGCTGCGACACCGACTGAGGCAGATTGGGGTAGATGTAGGCATAGAGAATGCAGCAGACCCCCCCCCAATTGACAGCGGCAGCGACTGAGACGCCTACAGAGATGCTGACAGAGCCTGCCACGCCGACTGTGATGCCGACGGAGGCAGAGGGGTAGATATAGCCATATAGAAGGCAGCAGACATCCCCAATCGGCAGCGACAGCGACTGAGACGCCTACAGAGACGCTGACAGAGGCTGCGACGCCAACTGAGACGCCGACTGAGGCAGATTCGGGTAGATATTGGCATAGAGAAGGCAGCAGACCCCTCCAATCGAAAGCGGCAGCGACTGAGACGCCTACAGAGACGCTGACAGAGGCTACGACGCCGACTGAGACGCCGACTGAGGCAGATAGGGGTAGATATAGGCATAGAGAAAGCAGCAGACCTCCCAATCGACAGCGGCAGCGACTGAGATGCCTTCAGAGACGCTGACAGAGGCTGCGACGCCGACTGAGACGCCGACTGAGGCAGATAGGGGTAGATACAGGCATACAGAAAGCAGCAGACCCCCCTATCGACAGCGGCAGCGACTGAGACGCACACAGATACGCTGACAGAGGCTGCGAAGACGATTGAGACGCCAACTGAGGCAGATAGGGGTAGATTTAGGTACAGAGAAGGCAGCAGGCCCCCCAATCGACAGCGGCAGCGACTGAATATCTTACAGAGACTCTGACAGAAGCTGCGAAGCCAACTGCGACGCCGACTGAGGCATATAGGTGTAGATCTACGCGTAGAGAAGGCAGCAGACCCCCCAATCGAAAGCGGCAGCGACTGAGACGCCTACAGAGACGCTGACAGAGGCTACGACGCCGACTGAGACGCCAACTGAGGCAGATAGGGGTAGATATAGGCATAGAGAAAGCAGCAGACCTCCCAATCGACAGCGGCAGCGACTGAGAAGCCTACAGAGACGCTGACAGGGGCTGCGACGCCAACTGAGACGAAGACTGAGGCAGATAGGGGTAGATATAGGCATAGAGATGGCAGCAGACCTCCCAATCGACAGCGGCAACGACTGAGATGAATACAGAGACGCTGACAGAGGCTGCGGCGCCGAATGAGACGCCGACTGAGGCAGATAGGGGTAGATATAGGCATAGAGAATGCAGAATACCTCCCAATCGACAGCGGCAGCGACTGAGATGCCTACAGAGACGCTGACAGAGGCTGCGACGCCGACTGAGACGCCGACTGAGGCAGATAGGGGTACATATAAGCATACAGAAAGCAGCAGACCCCCCCAATCGATAGCAGCAGAGACTGAGACGCCTACAGAGACGCTGAAAAAGGCTTCGACGCCGACTGAGACACCGACTGAGGCAGATAGGGGTATATATAGGCATAGAGAAGGCAGCAGAGCCCCCAATCGACAGCGGCAGAGACTGAGACGCCTACAGAGACGCTGGCAGAGGCTGCGAAGCCGACTGAGACGCCGACTTAGGCAGTTAGGGGTACATATAAGCATACAGAAGGAAGCAGACCCCCAATCGATAGCAGCAGAGACTAAGACGCCTACAGCCACACCTACAGAGACGCTGAAAAAGCTTCGACGCCGACTGAGGCAGATAGGGGTAGATATAGACGTAGAGAAGGCAGCAGACCCCCCCAATCGAAAGCGGCAGCGACTGAGACGCCTACAGAGACTCTGACAGAGGCTGCGACGCCGACTGAGACGCCTACTGAGGCAGGTAGGGGTAGATGTAGGCATAGAGCAGGCAGCAGACGCCCCAATCGACAGCGGCAGCGACTGAGACGCCTACAGAGACGCTGATAGAGGCTGCGACACCGACTGAGGCAGATAGGGGTAGATATAAACATAGAGAAGGCAGCAGACTCCCCCAATCGACAGCAGCAGGAACTGAGACGCCTACAGAGACACTGACAGAGGCTGCGACGCCGACTGAGACGCCGACTGAGGCAGAGGGGTAGATATAGGCATAGAGAAGGCAGCAAACCCCCCAATCAACAGCGGCAGCTACGGAGACGCCTGCAGAGACGCTGACAGAGGCTGCGACACCGACTGAGGCAGATTGGGGTAGATGTAGGCATAGAGAATGCAGCAAACCCCCCCCCCCCCAATTGACAGCGGCAGCGACTGAGGCGCCTACAGAGATGCTGACAGAGCCTGCGACGCCGACTGAAACGCCGACTGAGGCAGATTCGGGTAGATATTAGCATAGAGAAGGCAGCAGACCCCTCCAATCGAAAACGGCAGCGACTGAGACGCCTACAGAGACGCTGACAGAGGCTACGACACCGACTGAGACGCCGACTGAGGCAGATAGGGGTAGATATAAGCATAGAGAAAGCAGCAGACCTCCCAATCGACAGCGGCAGCGACTGAGATGCCTACAGAGACGCTGACAGAGGCTGCGAAGCCGACTGAGACGCCGACTGAGGCAGATTGGGGTAGATATAGGCATACAGAAAGCAGCAGACCTCCCAATCGACAGCGGCAGCGACTGAGATGCCTACAGAGCCGCTGACAGAGGCTGCGACGCCGGCTGAGACGCAGACTGAGGCAGATAGGGGTAGATATAAGCATACAGAAGGCAGCAGACCCCCCAATCGATAGCAGCAGAGACTGAGATGCCTACACAGACGCTGAAAAAGGCTTCGACGCCGACTGAGACACCGACTGAGGCAGATAGGGGTAGATATAGGCATATAGACGGCAGCAGAGCCCCAATCGACAGCGGCAGAGACTGAGACGCCTGCAGAGACGCCTACAGAGACGCTGAAAAAGGCTTCGACGCCGACTGAGACACCAACTGAGGCAGATAGGGGTAGATATAGACGTAGAGAAGGCAGCAGACCCCCACAATCGAAAGCTGCAGCGACTGAGACGCCTACAGAGAAGCTGACAGAGGCAGCGACATCGACTGAGACGCCGACTGAGACGCCGCATTAGGCAGATAGGGTTAGATGTAGTCATAGAGAAGGCAGCAAACCCCCCAACCGACAGCGGCTGCGACTGAGACGCCTACAGAGACGCTGACAGAGGCTACGACGCCAACTGAGCCGTCTACTGAGGCAGATAGGGGTAGATATAGGTATTGAACAGGCAGCAGACGCCCCAATCGACAGCGGCAGCGACTGAGACGCCTACAGAGACGCTGACAGAGGCTGCGACGCCAACTGAGACGCCGACTGAGGAAGATAGGGGTAGATATAAGCATACAGAAGGCAGCACACGCCCCAATCGACAGCGGCAGCGACTGAGACGCCTACAGAGACGCTGATAGAGACTGCGGCGCCGACTGAGGCAGATAGGGGTAGATATAAACATAGAGAAGGCAGCAGACTCCTCCAATCGACAGCAGCAGCGACTGAGGCTCCTACAGAGACGCTGACAGAGGCTGCGACGCCGACTGAGACGCCGACAGAGGCAGATAGGGGTAGATATTAGCATACAGAAGGCAGCAGACGCCCCAATCGACAGCGGCAGCTACTGAGACGCCTACAGAGACGCTGATAGAGGCTGCGACACCGACTGAGGCAAATAGGGGTAGATATAAACATAGAGAAGGCAGCAGACTCCCCCAATCGACAGCAGCAGCAACTGAGACGCCTACAGAGACGCTGACAGAGGCTGCGACGCCGACTGAGACACCGACTGAGGCAGATTGGGGTAGATATAGGCATAGAGAAGGCAGCAGAGCCCCCGATCGACAGCGGCAGAGACTGAGACGCCTACAGAGACGCTGGCAGAGGCTGCGACGCTGACTGAGACGCCGACTTAGGCAGATATGGGTAGATATAAGCATACAGAATGCAGCAGACCCCCAATCGATAGCAGCAGAGACTGAGACGCCTACAGAGACACTGAAAAAGGCTTCGACGCCGACTGAGACACCGACTGAGGCAGATTGGGGTAGATATAGGCATAGAGAAGGCAGCAAACCCCCCAAACAACAGCGGCAGTTACGGAGACGCCTACAGAGACGCCGACAGAGGCTGCGACACCGACTGAGGCAGATTGGGGTAGATGTAGGCATAGAGAAGGCAGCAGACGCCCCAATCGACAGCGGCAGCGACTGAGACGCCTACAGAGACGCTGACAGAGGCTGCGACGCCGACTGCGACGCCAACTGAGGCAGAGAGGGGTAGATATATGCATAGAGAAGGCAGCAGACTCCCCAATAGACAGCGGCTGCGACTGAATTGCCTACAGAGACGCTGACAGAGGCTGCGACGCCGACTGAGACACCGACTGAGGCAGATAAGGGTAGATATAGGCGTAGAGAAGGCAGCAGATCCCGCAATCGACAGCGGCAGCGACTGAGACGCTTACAGAGACGCTGGCAGAGGCTGCGACGCCGACTGAGACGCCGACTGAGGCAGATAAGGGTAGATATAGGCGTAGAGAAGGCAGCAGACATCACCCAATCGATAGCGGCACCGACTGAGACGCCTACAGAGACGCTGACAGAGGCTGCGACGCCGACTGAGGCAGATAGGGGTAGATATAGCCATAGAGAAGGCATCAGACATCCCCAATCGGCAGCGGCAGCGACTGAGACACTTACAGAAACGCTGACAGAGGCGGCGACGCCGATTGAGACGCCGACTGAGGCAGATAGGGATAGATATAGGCATAGAGAAAGCAGCAGACCTCCCAATCGACAGCGGCAGCGACTGAGATGCCTACAGACACGCTGACAGAGGCTGCGATGCCGACTGAGACGCCGACTGAGGCAGATAGGGGTAGATATAGGCATAGAGAAGGCAGCAAACGCCCCAATCAACAGCGGCAGTTACGGAGACGCCTACACAGATGCTGACAGGGGCTGCGACGCTGACTGAGGCAGCTAGGGGTAGATGTAGTAATAGAGAAGGCAGCAGACCCCTCAATAGACAGCGTCAGCGACTGAGACGCCTATAGAGACGCTGACAGAGTCTGCGACGCCGACTGAGACACCAACTGAGGCAGATAGGGGTAGATATAGGCGTAGAGAAGGCAGCAGACCCCCCAATCGACAGCGGCAGTGACTGAGACGCCTACAGAGACGCTGACAGAAGCTGCGACGCCGACTGAGACGCCGACTGAGGCAGATAGGGGTAGATATTTTCGAGAGAAGGCAGCGGACCTCCCTAATCGACAGCCGCAGCGACTGAGACGCCTACAGAGATGCTGACAGAGGCTATGACGCCGACTGAGGCAGCTAGGGGTAGATGTAGTCATACAGAAGGCTGCAGACCCCCCAATCGACAGCGGCAATGACTGAGACTCCTACAGAGACGCTGACTGAGGCTGCAACGCCGACTGATACGCCGACTGAGGCAGATAGGGGTAGATATAGGCATAGAGAAGGCAGCAGACCCCCAATCGACAGCGGCATTGACTGAGACGCCTACAGAGTTGCTGACAGAGGCTGCGACATCGACTGAGACGCCGACTGAGGCAGATAGGGGTAGATATAGGCATAGAGAAGGCAGCAGACCCCCAATCGACAGCGGCATTGACTGAGACGCCTACAGAGTTGCTGACAGAGGCTGCGACATCGACTGAGGCGCCGACTGAGGCAGATAGGGGTAGATATAGGCAAAGAGAAGGCAGCAGACCCCCCAATCGACAGCGGCAATAACTGAGACGCCTATAGAGACGCTGACAGAGGCTGCGACGCCGACTGAGACACCGACTAAGGCAGAAAGGGGTAGATATAGGCGCAGAGAAGGCAGCAGACCCCCCAATCGACAGCGGCAGCGACTGAGACGCCTACAGAGATGCCGACAGAAGCTGCGACGCTGACTGAGACGCGGACTGAGGCAGATAGGGGTAGATATAGGCGTAGAGAAGGCAGCAGACCTACCCAGCCGAGAGCGACAGCGACTGAGAAGCCTACAGAGACGCCGACAGAGGCTATGACATCGACTGAGACGCCGACTGAGGCAGATAGGGGTAGATATAGGCATAGAGATGGCAGCAGACCCCCCAATCGACAGCGGCAACGACTAAGACGCCTACAGAAACGCTGACAGAGGCTGCGACGCCGACTGAGATGCCGACTGAGGCAGATAGATCTAGACATAGGCATAGAGAAGGCAGCAGACCCCCCAATTTACAGCGGTAGCGACTGAGACGCCAACAGAAACGCTGAGAGAAGCTGCGACGCCGACTGAGGCAGATAGGGGTAGATATAGGCATAGAGAAGGCAGCAGGCCCACCAATAGACAGCGGCAGCGACAGAGACGCCTACAGAGATGCTGACAGAGGCTGCGACGCCGACTGAGACGCGGACTGAGGCAGATAGGTGTAGATATAGGCATAGAGAAGGCAGCAGACCCCCCAATCGACAGCGGCTGTGACTGAGAATCCTACAGAGACGCTGACAGAGGCTGCGACGCCGACTGAGGCAGATAGGTGTAGATCTAGGCTTTGAGAAGGCAGCAGGCCCCCCAATCGACAGGGGCAGCGACTTAGAAGCCTACAGAGACGCTGACAAATGCTGCGACGCCGATTGCGACGCCGACTGAGGCATATAGGTGTAGATCTAGGCGTAGAGAAGGCAGCAGACTCCCCAACCGACAGCGGCAGCGACTGAGAAGCCTACAGAGACGCTGATAGAGGCTGCGACATCGATTGAGACGCCGACTGAGACTCCGACTGGGGCAGATAGGGGTAGATATAGGCGTAGAGAAGGCAGCATTTCCCCCAATCGACAGCGGCAGTGACTGAGACGAATACAGAGACGCTGACAGAGTCTGCGACGCCGACTGAGACACCGACTGAGGCATATACGGGTAGATATAGGCGTAGAGAAGGCAGCAGACCCCCCAATCGACAGCGGCAGTGACTGAGACGCCTACAGAGACGCTGACAGAAGCTGCGACGCCGACTGAGACGCCGACTGAGGCAGCTAGGGCTAGATATAGGCATAGAGAAGGCAGCAGACCCCCCAATCGACAGCGGCAATGACTGAGACTCCTACAGAGACTCTGACAGAGGCTGCGACGCCGCCTGAGACGCCGACTGAGGCAGATAGGGTTTGATATATGCATAGAGAAGGCAGCAGACCCCCAAATCGACAGCGGCAATGACTGAGACTCCTACAGAGACTCTGACAGAGGCTGCGACGCCGACTGAGGCAGATAGGGGTAGAAATAGGCAGCAGACCCCCCCAATCGACAGCAGCAGCTACTGAGATGCCTACAGAGACGCTGGCAGAGGCTGCGACGCCGACTGAGACGCCGACTGAGGCAGACAGGGGTAGATATAGGCATAGAGAAGGCAGCAGAGCCCCCGATCGACAGCGGCAGAGACTGAGACGCCTACAGAGACGCTGGCAGAGGCTGCGACGCTGACTGAGACGCCGACTTAGGCAGATATGGGTAGATATAAGCATACAGAATGCAGCAGACCCCCAATCGATAGCAGCAGAGACTGAGACGCCTACAGAGACACTGAAAAAGGCTTCGACGCCGACTGAGACACCGACTGAGGCAGATTGGGGTAGATATAGGCATAGAGAAGGCAGCAAACCCCCCAAACAACAGCGGCAGTTACGGAGACGCCTACAGAGACGCCGACAGAGGCTGCGACACCGACTGAGGCAGATTGGGGTAGATGTAGGCATAGAGAAGGCAGCAGACGCCCCAATCGACAGCGGCAGCGACTGAGACGCCTACAGAGACGCTGACAGAGGCTGCGACGCCGACTGCGACGCCAACTGAGGCAGAGAGGGGTAGATATATGCATAGAGAAGGCAGCAGACTCCCCAATAGACAGCGGCTGCGACTGAATTGCCTACAGAGACGCTGACAGAGGCTGCGACGCCGACTGAGACACCGACTGAGGCAGATAAGGGTAGATATAGGCGTAGAGAAGGCAGCAGATCCCGCAATCGACAGCGGCAGCGACTGAGACGCTTACAGAGACGCTGACAGAGGCTGCGACGCCGACTGAGACGCCGACTGAGGCAGATAAGGGTAGATATAGGCGTAGAGAAGGCAGCAGACATCACCCAATCGATAGAGGCACCGACTGAGACGCCTACAGAGACGCTGACAGAGGCTGCGACGCCGACTGAGGCAGATAGGGGTAGATATAGCCATAGAGAAGGCATCAGACATCCCCAATCGGCAGCGGCAGCGACTGAGACACTTACAGAAACGCTGACAGAGGCGGCGACGCCGATTGAGACGCCGACTGAGGCAGATAGGGATAGATATAGGCATAGAGAAAGCAGCAGACCTCCCAATCGACAGCGGCAGCGACTGAGATGCCTACAGACACGCTGACAGAGGCTGCGATGCCGACTGAGACGCCGACTGAGGCAGATAGGGGTAGATATAGGCATAGAGAAGGCAGCAAACGCCCCAATCAACAGCGGCAGTTAGGGAGACGCCTACACAGATGCTGACAGGGGCTGCGACGCTGACTGAGGCAGCTAGGGGTAGATGTAGTAATAGAGAAGGCAGCAGACCCCTCAATAGACAGCGTCAGCGACTGAGACGCCTATAGAGACGCTGACAGAGTCTGCGACGCCGACTGAGACACCAACTGAGGCAGATAGGGGTAGATATAGGCGTAGGGAAGGCAGCAGACCCCCCAATCGACAGCGGCAGTGACTGAGACGCCTACAGAGACGCTGACAGAAGCTGCGACGCCGACTGAGACGCCGACTGAGGCAGATAGGGGTAGATATTTTCGAGAGAAGGCAGCGGACCTCCCTAATCGACAGCCGCAGCGACTGAGACGCCTACAGAGATGCTGACAGAGGCTATGACGCCGACTGAGGCAGCTAGGGGTAGATGTAGTCATACAGAAGGCTGCAGACCCCCCAATCGACAGCGGCAATGACTGAGACTCCTACAGAGACGCTGACTGAGGCTGCGACGCCGACTGATACGCCGACTGAGGCAGATAGGGGTAGATATAGGCATAGAGAAGGCAGCAGACCCCCAATCGACAGCGGCATTGACTGAGACGCCTACAGAGTTGCTGACAGAGGCTGCGACATCGACTGAGACGCCGACTGAGGCAGATAGGGGTAGATATAGGCATAGAGAAGGCAGCAGACCCCCAATCGACAGCGGCATTGACTGAGACGCCTACAGAGTTGCTGACAGAGGCGCCGACTGAGGCAGATAGGGGTAGATATAGGCAAAGAGAAGGCAGCAGACCCCCCAATCGACAGCGGCAATGACTGAGACGCCTACAGAGACGCTGACAGAGGCTGCGACGCCGACTGAGACACCGACTAAGGCAGATAGGGGTAGATATAGGCGCAGAGAAGGCAGCAGACCCCCCAATCGACAGCGGCAGCGACTGAGACGCCTACAGAGATGCCGACAGAAGCTGCGACGCTGACTGAGACGCGGACTGAGGCAGATAGGGGTAGATATAGGCGTAGAGAAGGCAGCAGACCTACCCAGCCGAGAGCGACAGCGACTGAGAAGCCTACAGAGACGCCGACAGAGGCTATGACATCGACTGAGACGCCGACTGAGGCAGATAGGGGTAGATATAGGCATAGAGATGGCAGCAGACCCCCCAATCGACAGCGGCAACGACTAAGACGCCTACAGAAACGCTGACAGAGGCTGCGACGCCGACTGAGATGCCGACTGAGGCAGATAGAGCTAGACATAGGCATAGAGAAGGCAGCAGACCCCCCAATTTACAGCGGTAGCGACTGAGACGCCAACAGAAACGCTGAGAGAAGCTGCGACGCCGACTGAGGCAGATAGGGGTAGATATAGGCATAGAGAAGGCAGCAGGCCCACCAATAGACAGCGGCAGCGACAGAGACGCCTACAGAGATGCTGACAGAGGCTGCGACGCCGACTGAGACGCGGACTGAGGCAGATAGGTGTAGATATAGGCATAGAGAAGGCAGCAGACCCCCCAATCGACAGCGGCTGTGACTGAGAATCCTACAGAGACGCTGACAGAGGCTGCGACGCCGACTGAGGCAGATAGGTGTAGATCTAGGCTTTGAGAAGGCAGCAGGCCCCCCAATCGACAGGGGCAGCGACTTAGAAGCCTACAGAGACGCTGACAAATGCTGCGACGCCGATTGCGACGCCGACTGAGGCATATAGGTGTGGATCTAGGCGTAGAGAAGGCAGCAGACTCCCCAACCGACAGCGGCAGCGACTGAGAAGCCTACAGAGACGCTGATAGAGGCTGCGACATCGATTGAGACGCCGACTGAGACTCCGACTGGGGCAGATAGGGGTAGATATAGGCGTAGAGAAGGCAGCATTCCCCCCAATCGACAGCGGCAGTGACTGAGACGAATACAGAGACGCTGACAGAGTCTGCGACGCCGACTGAGACACCGACTGAGGCATATACGGGTAGATATAGGCGTAGAGAAGGCAGCAGACCCCCCAATCGACAGCGGCAGTGACTGAGACGCCTACAGAGACGCTGACAGAAGCTGCGACGCCGACTGAGACGCCGACTGAGGCAGATAGGGTTTGATATATGCATAGAGAAGGCAGCAGACCCCCCAATCGACAGCGGCAATGACTGAGACTCCTACAGAGACTCTGACAGAGGCTGCGACGCCGCCTGAGACGCCGACTGAGGCAGATAGGGTTTGATATATGCATAGAGAAGGCAGCAGACCCCCAAATCGACAGCGGCAATGACTGAGACTCCTACAGAGACTCTGACAGAGGCTGCGACGCCGACTGAGGCAGATAGGGGTAGAAATAGGCAGCAGACCCCCCCAATCGACAGCAGCAGCTACTGAGATGCCTACAGAGACGCTGGCAGAGGCTGCGACGCCGACTGAGACGCCGACTGAGGCAGACAGGGGTAGATATAGGCATAGAGAAGGCAGCAGAGCCCGCCCCCCCAATCGACAGCGACAGCGACGGAGACGCCTACAGAATTGCTGACAGAGGCTGCGACGCCGATTGAGACGCCGACGGAGGCAGATAGTGGTAGATATAGGCATAGAGAAGGCAGCAGACCCCCCAATTGACAGCGGCAGCGACTGAAACGCCTACAGAGACGCTGACAGAGGCTGCGACGCCGACTGAGACGCCGACTGAGGCAGATAGTGGTAGATATTGGCATAGAGAAGGCAGCAGACCCCTCCAATCGACAGCGGCAGCTACTGAGACGCCTACAGAGACGCTGACAGAGGCTGCGACGCTGACTGAGACGCCGACTGAGGCAGCTAGGGCTAGATATAGGCATAGAGAAGGCAGCAGACCCCCCAATCGACAGCGGCATTGACTGAGACGTCTACAGAGACGCTGACAGAGGCTGAGACGACGACTGAGACGCCGACTGAGGCAGATAGGAATAGATATAGGCATAGAGAAGGCAGCATACCCCCCAATCGACAGCGGCAGCGACTGAGAATCCTACAAAGACGCTGACAGAGGCTGCGAAGCCGACTGAGACGCCGACTGTGGCAGATAGGGGTAGATATAGGCACATAGAAGGCAGCATACCCCCCAAGCGACAGCGGCAGTGACTGAGAGTCCTACAGAGACGCTGACAGAGGCTGCGAAGCCGACTGAGACGCCGACTGAGGCAGATAGGTGTAGATCTAGGCGTAGAGAAAGCAGCGGACTCCCCAATCGACAGCGGCAACGACAGTGAAGCCTACAGAGATGCTCTCAGAGGCAGCGAGGCCGACTGAGGCAGCTAGGGTTAGATGTAGTCATAGAGAAGGCAGCAGACCCTCCAATCAACAGCGCCAGCGACTGAGACGCCTACAGAGACGCTAACAGAGGCTGCGACGCCGACTGAGACGTCGACTGAGGGAGATAGGGGTAGATATAGGCATAGAGAAGGCAGCAGACCCACCAATTGACAGCGGCAGCGACTGAGACGCCTACAGAGATGCTGACAGAGGCTGCGACGCCGACTGAGACGCGGACTGAGGCAGATAGGGGTAGATTTAAGCATAGAGAAGGCTGCCGACACCCCAATCGACAGCGGCAGCGACTGAGACGCCTACACAGATGCTGACAGGGGCTGCGACGCTGACTGCGGCAGCTAGGGGTAGATGTAGTCATAGAGAAGGCAGCAGACCCTCCAATCGACAGCGCCAGCGACTGAGACGCCTACAGAGACGCTGACAGAGGCTGCGACGCCGACTGAGACGTGGACTGAGGCAGATAGGGGTAGATATAGGCATAGAGAAGGCAGCAGACCCACCAATCGACAGCGGCTGCGACTGAGAATCCTACAGAGACGCTGACAGAGGCTGCGACGCCGACTGAGGCAGATAGGTGTAGATCTAGGCGTAGAGAAGGAAGCAGACTCCCCAATCGACAGCGACTGAGAAGCCCACAGAGACGCTGACAGAGGCTGCGACATCGATTAAGACGCCGACGGAGACGCCGACTGAGGCAGATAGGGGTAGATATAGGCATATAGAAGGCAGCCGACACCCCAATCGACAGCGGCAGCGACTGAGACGCCTACACAGATGCTGACAGGGGCTGCGACGCTGACTGAGGCAGCTAGGGGTAGATGTAGTAATAGAGAAGGCAGCAGACCCCTCAATAGACAGCGGCAGCGACTGAGACGCCTATAGAGACGCTGACAGAGTCTGCGACGCCGACTGAGACACCAACTGAGGCAGATAGGGGTAGATATAGGCGTAGGGAAGGCAGCAGACCCCCCAATCGACAGCGGCAGTGACTGAGACGCCTACAGAGACGCTGACAGAAGCTGCGACGCCGACTGAGACGCCGACTGAGGCAGATAGGGGTAGATATTTTCGTGGAGAAGGCAGCGGACCTCCCTAATCGACAGCCGCAGCGACTGAGACGCCTACAGAGATGCTGACAGAGGCTATGACGCCGACTGAGGCAGCTAGGGGTAGATGTAGTCATACAGAAGGCTGCAGACCCCCCAATCGACAGCGGCAATGACTGAGACTCCTACAGAGACGCTGACTGAGGCTGCAACGCCGACTGATACGCCGACTGAGGCAGATAGGGGTAGATATAGGCATAGAGAAGGCAGCAGACCCCCAATCGACAGCGGCATTGACTGAGATGCCTACAGAGTTGCTGACAGAGGCTGCGACATCGACTGAGACGCCGACTGAGGCAGATAGGGGTAGATATAGGCATAGAGAAGGCAGCAGACCCCCAATCGACAGCGGCATTGACTGAGACGCCTACAGAGTTGCTGACAGAGGCTGCGACATCGACTGAGGCGCCGACTGAGGCAGATAGGGGTAGATATAGGCATAGAGAAGGCAGCAGACCCCCCAATTGACAGCGGCAGCGACTGAAACGCCTACAGAGACGCTGACAGAGGCTGCGACGCCGACTGAGACGCCGACTGAGGCAGATAGTGGTAGATATTGGCATAGAGAAGGCAGCAGACCCCTCCAATCGACAGCGGCAGCTACTGAGACGCCTACAGAGACGCTGACAGAGGCTGCGACGCTGACTGAGACGCCGACTGAGGCAGATAGGGCTAGATATAGGCATAGAGAAGGCAGCAGACCCCCCAATCGACAGCGGCAATGACTGAGACTCCTACAGAGACGCTGACAGAGGCTGCGACGCCGACTGAGACGCCGACTGAGGCAGATAGGGTTTGATATATGCATAGAGAAGGCAGCAGACCCCCAAATCGACAGCGGCAATGACTGAGACTCCTACAGAGACTCTGACAGAGGCTGCGACGCCGACTGAGGCAGATAGGGGTAGAAATAGGCAGCAGACCCCCCCAATCGACAGCAGCAGCTACTGAGATGCCTACAGAGACGCTGGCAGAGGCTGCGACGCCGACTGAGACGCCGACTGAGGCAGACAGGGGTAGATATAGGCATAGAGAAGGCAGCAGAGCCCGCCCCCCCAATCGACAGCGACAGCGACGGAGACGCCTACAGAATTGCTGACAGAGGCTGCGACGCCGATTGAGACGCCGACGGAGGCAGATAGGGGTAGATATAGGCATAGAGAAGGCAGCAGACCCCCCAATTGACAGCGGCAGCGACTGAAACGCCTACAGAGACGCTGACAGAGGCTGCGACGCCGACTGAGACGCCGACTGAGGCAGATAGTGGTAGATATTGGCATAGAGAAGGCAGCAGACCCCTCCAATCGACAGCGGCAGCTACTGAGACGCCTACAGAGACGCTGACAGAGGCTGCGACGCCGACTGAGACGCCGACTGAGGCAGATAGGGCTAGATATAGGCATAGAGAAGGCAGCAGACCCTCCAATCGACAGCGGCATTGACTGAGACGTCTACAGAGACGCTGACAGAGGCTGAGACGCCGACTGAGACGCCGACTGAGGCAGATAGGAATAGATATAGGCATAGAGAAGGCAGCATACCCCCCAATCGACAGCGGCAGCGACTGAGAATCCTACAAAGACGCTGACAGAGGCTGCGAAGCCGACTGAGACGCCGACTGTGGCAGATAGGGGTAGATATAGGCACATAGAAGGCAGCATACCCCCCAAGCGACAGCGGCAGTGACTGAGAGTCCTACAGAGACGCTGACAGAGGCTGCGAAGCCGACTGAGACGCCGACTGAGGCAGATAGGTGTAGATCTAGGCGTAGAGAAAGCAGCGGACTCCCCAATCGACAGCGGCAACGACTGTGAAGCCTACAGAGATGCTCTCAGAGGCAGCGAGGCCGACTGAGGCAGCTAGGGTTAGATGTAGTCATAGAGAAGGCAGCAGACCCTCCAATCGACAGCGCCAGCGACTGAGACGCCTACAGAGACGCTGACAGAGGCTGCGACGCCGACTGAGGCAGATAGGTGTAGATCTAGGCGTAGAGAAGGAAGCAGACTCCCCAATCGACAGCGACTGAGAAGCCCACAGAGACGCTGACAGAGGCTGCGACATCGATTAAGACGCCGACGGAGACGCCGACTGAGGCAGATAGGGGTAGATATAGGCATATACAATGCAGCCGACCCACCAATCGACAGCGGCTGCGACTGAGAATCCTACAGAGACGCTGACAGAGGCTGCGACGCCGACTGAGGCAGATAGGTGTAGATCTAGGCGTAGAGAAGGAAGCAGACTCCCCAATCGACAGCGACTGAGAAGCCCACAGAGACGCTGACAGAGGCTGCGACATCGATTAAGACGCCGACGGAGACGCCGACTGAGGCAGATAGGGGTAGATATAGGCATAGAGAAGGCAGCAGACCCACCAATCGACAGCGGCTGCGACTGAGAATCCTACAGAGACGCTGACAGAGGCTGCGACGCCGACTGAGGCAGATAGGTGTAGATCTAGGCGTAGAGAAGGAAGCAGACTCCCCAATCGACAGCGACTGAGAAGCCCACAGAGACGCTGACAGAGGCTGCGACATCGATTAAGACGCCGACGGAGACGCCGACTGAGGCAGATAGGGGTAGATATAGGCATATAGAAGGCAGCCGACACCCCAATCGACAGCGGCAGCGACTGAGACGCCTACACAGATGCTGACAGGGGCTGCGACGCTGACTGAGGCAGCTAGGGGTAGATGTAGTAATAGAGAAGGCAGCAGACCCCTCAATAGACAGCGGCAGCGACTGAGACGCCTATAGAGACGCTGACAGAGTCTGCGACGCCGACTGAGACACCAACTGAGGCAGATAGGGGTAGATATAGGCGTAGAGAAGGCAGCAGACCCCCCAATCGACAGCGGCAGTGACTGAGACGCCTACAGAGACGCTGACAGAAGCTGCGACGCCGACTGAGACGCCGACTGAGGCAGATAGGGGTAGATATTTTCGTGGAGAAGGCAGCGGACCTCCCTAATCGACAGCCGCAGCGACTGAGACGCCTACAGAGATGCTGACAGAGGCTATGACGCCGACTGAGGCAGCTAGGGGTAGATGTAGTCATACAGAAGGCTGCAGACCCCCCAATCGACAGCGGCAATGACTGAGACTCCTACAGAGACGCTGACTGAGGCTGCAACGCCGACTGATACGCCGACTGAGGCAGATAGGGGCATAGAGAAGGCAGCAGACCCCCAATCGACAGCGGCATTGACTGAGATGCCTACAGAGTTGCTGACAGAGGCTGCGACATCGACTGAGACGCCGACTGAGGCAGATAGGGGTAGATATAGGCATAGAGAAGGCAGCAGACCCCCAATCGACAGCGGCATTGACTGAGACGCCTACAGAGTTGCTGACAGAGGCTGCGACATCGACTGAGGCGCCGACTGAGGCAGATAGGGGTAGATATAGGCAAAGAGAAGGCAGCAGACCCCCCAATCGACAGCGGCAATGACTGAGACGCCTATAGAGACGCTGACAGAGGCTGCGACGCCGACTGAGACACCGACTAAGGCAGAAAGGGGTAGATATAGGCGCAGAGAAGGCAGCAGACCCCCCAATCGACAGCGGCAGCGACTGAGACGCCTACAGAGATGCCGACAGAAGCTGCGACGCCGACTGAGACGCGGACTGAGGCAGATAGGGGTAGATATAGGCGTAGAGAAGGCAGCAGACCTACCCAGCCGAGAGCGACAGCGACTGAGAAGCCTACAGAGACGTTGACAGAGGCTGCGACGCCGACTGAGATTCCTACAGAGACGTTGACAGAGGCTGCGACGCCGAATGAGACGCCGACTGAGGCAAATAGGGGTAGATATAGGCATAGAGAAGGCAGCAGATCCACCCCCAATCGATAGCGACAGCGACTGAGACGCCCACAGAAACGCTGAGAGAGGCTGCGACGCCGACTGAGACGCCGACTGAGGCAGATAGGGGTAGATATAGGCATAGAGAAGGCAGCAGACCCCCCAATCGACAGCGGCAGTGACTGAGACGCCTACAGAGACGCTGACAGAAGCTGCGACGCCGACTGAGACGCCGACTGAGGCAGATAGGGGTAGATATTTTCGTGGAGAAGGCAGCGGACCTCCCTAATCGACAGCCGCAGCGACTGAGACGCCTACAGAGATGCTGACAGAGGCTATGACGCCGACTGAGGCAGCTAGGGGTAGATGTAGTCATACAGAAGGCTGCAGACCCCCCAATCGACAGCGGCAATGACTGAGACTCCTACAGAGACGCTGACTGAGGCTGCAACGCCGACTGATACGCCGACTGAGGCAGATAGGGGTAGATATAGGCATAGAGAAGGCAGCAGACCCCCAATCGACAGCGGCATTGACTGAGATGCCTACAGAGTTGCTGACAGAGGCTGCGACATCGACTGAGACGCCGACTGAGGCAGATAGGGGTAGATATAGGCATAGAGAAGGCAGCAGACCCCCAATCGACAGCGGCATTGACTGAGACGCCTACAGAGTTGCTGACAGAGGCTGCGACATCGACTGAGGCGCCGACTGAGGCAGATAGGGGTAGATATAGGCATAGAGAAGGCAGCAGACCCCCCAATCGACAGCGGCAGCGACTGAGACGCCTACAGAGACGCTGACAGAGGCTGCGACGCCGACTGAGACGCCGACTGAGGCAGATAGTGGTAGATATTGGCATAGAGAAGGCAGCAGACCCCTCCAATCGACAGCGGCAGCTACTGAGACGCCTACAGAGACGCTGACAGAGGCTGCGACGCCGACTGAGACGCCGACTGAGGCAGATAGGGCTAGATATAGGCATAGAGAAGGCAGCAGACCCCCCAATCGACAGCGGCAATGACTGAGACTCCTACAGAGACTCTGACAGAGGCTGCGACGCCGACTGAGACGCCGACTGAGGCAGATAGGGTTTGATATATGCATAGAGAAGGCAGCAGACCCCCAAATCGACAGCGGCAATGACTGAGACTCCTACAGAGACTCTGACAGAGGCTGCGACGCCGACTGAGGCAGATAGGGGTAGAAATAGGCAGCAGACCCCCCCAATCGACAGCAGCAGCTACTGAGATGCCTACAGAGACGCTGGCAGAGGCTGCGACGCCGACTGAGACGCCGACTGAGGCAGACAGGGGTAGATATAGGCATAGAGAAGGCAGCAGAGCCCGCCCCCCCAATCGACAGCGACAGCGACGGAGACGCCTACAGAATTGCTGACAGAGGCTGCGACGCCGATTGAGACGCTGACGGAGGCAGATAGGGGTAGATATAGGCATAGAGAAGGCAGCAGACCCCCCAATTGACAGCGGCAGCGACTGAAACGCCTACAGAGACGCTGACAGAGGCTGCGACGCCGACTGAGACGCCGACTGAGGCAGATAGTGGTAGATATTGGCATAGAGAAGGCAGCAGACCCCTCCAATCGACAGCGGCAGCTACTGAGACGCCTACAGAGACGCTGACAGAGGCTGCGACGCTGACTGAGACGCCGACTGAGGCAGCTAGGGCTAGATATAGGCATAGAGAAGGCAGCAGACCCTCCAATCGACAGCGGCATTGACTGAGACGTCTACAGAGACGCTGACAGAGGCTGAGACGCCGACTGAGACGCCGACTGAGGCAGATAGGAATAGATATAGGCATAGAGAAGGCAGCATACCCCCCAATCGACAGCGGCAGCGACTGAGAATCCTACAAAGACGCTGACAGAGGCTGCGAAGCCGACTGAGACGCCGACTGTGGCAGATAGGGGTAGATATAGGCACAAAGAAGGCAGCATACCCCCAAGCGACAGCGGCAGTGACTGAGAGTCCTACAGAGACGCTGACAGAGGCTGCGAAGCCGACTAAGACGCCGACTGAGGCAGATAGGTGTAGATCTAGGCGTAGAGAAAGCAGCGGACTCCCCAATCGACAGCGGCAACGACTGTGAAGCCTACAGAGATGCTGTCAGAGGCAGCGAGGCCGACTGAGGCAGCTAGGGTTAGATGTAGTCATAGAGAAGGCAGCAGACCCTCCAATCGACAGCGCCAGCGACTGAGACGCCTACAGAGACGCTGACAGAGGCTGCGACGCCGACTGAGACGTCGACTGAGCCAGATAGGGGTAGATATAGGCATAGAGAAGGCAGCAGACCCACCAATTGACAGCGGCAGCGACTGAGACGCCTACAGAGATGCTGACAGAGGCTGCGACGCCGACTGAGACGCGGACTGAGGCAGATAGGGGTAGATTTAAGCATAGAGAAGGCTGCCGACACCCCAATCGACAGCGGCAGCGACTGAGACGCCTACACAGATGCTGACAGGGGCTGCGACGCTGACTGAGGCAGCTAGGGTTAGATGTAGTCATAGAGAAGGCAGCAGACCCTCCAATCGACAGCGCCAGCGACTGAGACGCCTACAGAGACGCTGACAGAGGCTGCGACGCCGACTGAGACGTGGACTGAGGCAGATAGGGGTAGATATAGGCATAGAGAAGGCAGCAGACCCACCAATCGACAGCGGCTGCGACTGAGAATCCTACAGAGACGCTGACAGAGGCTGCGACGCCGACTGAGGCAGATAGGTGTAGATCTAGGCGTAGAGAAGGCAGCAGACTCCCCAATCGACAGCGACTGAGAAGCCCACAGAGACGCTGACAGAGGCTGCGACATCGATTGAGACGCCGACGGAGACGCCGACTGAGGCAGATAGGGGTAGATATAGGCATATAGAAGGCAGCCGACACCCCAATCGACAGCGGCAGCGACTGAGACGCCTACAGAGATGCTGACAGGGGCTGCGACGCTGACTGAGGCAGCTAGGGGTAGATGTAGTAATAGAGAAGGCAGCAGACCCCTCAATAGACAGCGGCAGCGACTGAGACGTCTACAGAGACGCTGACAGAGTCTGCGACGCCGACTGAGACACCAACTGAGGCAGATAGGGGTAGATATAGGCGTAGAGAAGGCAGCAGACCCCCCAATCGACAGCGGCAGTGACTGAGACGCCTACAGAGACGCTGACAGAAGCTGCGACGCCGACTGAGACGCCGACTGAGGCAGATAGGGGTAGATATTTTCGTGGAGAAGGCAGCGGACCTCCCTAATCGACAGCCGCAGCGACTGAGACGCCTACAGAGATGCTGACAGAGGCTATGACGCCGACTGAGGCAGCTAGGGGTAGATGTAGTCACACAGAAGGCTGCAGACCCCCCAACCGACAGCGGCAATGACTGAGACTCCTACAGAGACGCTGACTGAGGCTGCAACGCCGACTGATACGCCGACTGAGGCAGATAGGGGCATAGAGAAGGCAGCAGACCCCCAATCGACAGCGGCATTGACTGAGATGCCTACAGAGTTGCTGACAGAGGCTGCGACATCGACTGAGACGCCGACTGAGGCAGATAGGGGTAGATATAGGCATAGAGAAGGCAGCAGACCCCCAATCGACAGCGGCATTGACTGAGACGCCTACAGAGTTGCTGACAGAGGCTGCGACATCGACTGAGGCGCCGACTGAGGCAGATAGGGGTAGATATAGGCAAAGAGAAGGCAGCAGACCCCCCAATCGACAGCGGCAATGACTGAGACGCCTATAGAGACGCTGACAGAGGCTGCGACGCCGACTGAGACACCGACTAAGGCAGAAAGGGGTAGATATAGGCGCAGAGAAGGCAGCAGAACCCCCAATCGACAGCGGCAGCGACTGAGACGCCTACAGAGATGCCGACAGAAGCTGCGACGCCGACTGAGACGCGGACTGAGGCAGATAGGGGTAGATATAGGCGTAGAGAAGGCAGCAGACCTACCCAGCCGAGAGCGACAGCGACTGAGAAGCCTACAGAGACGTTGACAGAGGCTGCGACGCCGACTGAGATTCCTACAGAGACGTTGACAGAGGCTGCGACGCCGAATGAGACGCCGACTGAGGCAAATAGGGGTAGATATAGGCATAGAGAAGGCAGCAGATCCACCCCCAATCGATAGCGACAGCGACTGAGACGCCCACAGAAACGCTGAGAGAGGCTGCGACGCCGACTGAGACGCCGACTGAGGCAGATAGGGGTAGATATAGGCATAGAGAAGGCAGCAGACCCACCAATAGAGAGCGGCAGCGACTGAGATGCCTACAGAGATGCTGACATAGGCTGCGACGCCGACTGAGACGCGGACTGAGGCATATAGGAGTAGATATAGGCATAGAGAAGGCAGCAGACCCACCAATAGACAGCGGTTGAGACGCCTACAGAGATGCTGACAGAGGCTGCGACGCCGACTGAGACGCCGACTGAGACTCCGACTGAGGCAGATAGGGGTAGATATAGGCATAGAGAAGGCAGCAGACCCACCAATAGAGAGCGGCAGCGACTGAGATGCCTACAGCGATGCTGACATAGGCTGCGACGCCGACTGAGACGCGGACTGAGGCAGATAGGGGTAGATATAGGCGTAGAGAAGGCAGCAGACCCCCAATCGACAGCGGCAGCGACAGAGATGCCTACAGAGACGCTGGAAGATGCTGCGACGCCGACTGAGACGCCGACTGAGGCAGATAGGAGTAGATATAGGCATAGAGAAGGCAGCAGACCCACCAATAGACAGCGGTTGAGACGCCTACAGAGATGCTGACAGAGGCTGCGACGCCGACTGAGACGCCGACTGAGACTCCGACTGAGGCAGATAGGGGTAGATATAGGCGTAGAGAAGGCAGCATTCCCCCCAATCGACAGCGGCAGTGACTGAGACGAATACAGAGACGCTGACAGAGTCTGCGACGCCGACTGAGATGCCGACTGAGGCAGATAGGGGTAGATATAGGCATAGAGAAGGCAGCAGACCCCCAATCGACAGCGGCAACGACCGAGACTGCTACAGAGACGCTGACAGAGGCTGCGACGCCGACTGAGACGCCGACTGAGGCAGATAGGGTTTGATATATGCATAGAGAAGGCAGCAGACCCCCAAATCGACAGCGGCAATGACTGAGACTCCTACAGAGACTCTGACAGAGGCTGCGACGCCGACTGAGGCAGATAGGGGTAGAAATAGGCAGCAGACCCCCCCAATCGACAGCAGCAGCTACTGAGATGCCTACAGAGACGCTGGCAGAGGCTGCGACGCCGACTGAGACGCCGACTGAGGCAGACAGGGGTAGATATAGGCATAGAGAAGGCAGCAGAGCCCGCCCCCCCAATCGACAGCGACAGCGACGGAGACGCCTACAGAATTGCTGACAGAGGCTGCGACGCCGATTGAGACGCCGACGGAGGCAGATAGGGGTAGATATAGGCATAGAGAAGGCAGCAGACCCCCCAATTGACAGCGGCAGCGACTGAAACGCCTACAGAGACGCTGACAGAGGCTGCGACGCCGACTGAGACGCCGACTGAGGCAGATAGTGGTAGATATTGGCATAGAGAAGGCAGCAGACCCCTCCAATCGACAGCGGCAGCTACTGAGACGCCTACAGAGACGCTGACAGAGGCTGCGACGCCGACTGAGACGCCGACTGAGGCAGATAGGGCTAGATATAGGCATAGAGAAGGCAGCAGACCCTCCAATCGACAGCGGCATTGACTGAGACGTCTACAGAGACGCTGACAGAGGCTGAGACGCCGACTGAGACGCCGACTGAGGCAGATAGGAATAGATATAGGCATAGAGAAGGCAGCATACCCCCCAATCGACAGCGGCAGCGACTGAGAATCCTACAAAGACGCTGACAGAGGCTGCGAAGCCGACTGAGACGCCGACTGTGGCAGATAGGGGTAGATATAGGCACATAGAAGGCAGCATACCCCCCAAGCGACAGCGGCAGTGACTGAGAGTCCTACAGAGACGCTGACAGAGGCTGCGAAGCCGACTAAGACGCCGACTGAGGCAGATAGGTGTAGATCTAGGCGTAGAGAAAGCAGCGGACTCCCCAATCGACAGCGGCAACGACTGTGAAGCCTACAGAGATGCTGTCAGAGGCAGCGAGGCCGACTGAGGCAGCTAGGGTTAGATGTAGTCATAGAGAAGGCAGCAGACCCTCCAATCGACAGCGCCAGCGACTGAGACGCCTACAGAGACGCTGACAGAGGCTGCGACGCCGACTGAGACGTCGACTGAGGCAGATAGGGGTAGATATAGGCATAGAGAAGGCAGCAGACCCACCAATTGACAGCGGCAGCGACTGAGACGCCTACAGAGATGCTGACAGAGGCTGCGACGCCGACTGAGACGCGGACTGAGGCAGATAGGGGTAGATTTAAGCATAGAGAAGGCTGCCGACACCCCAATCGACAGCGGCAGCGACTGAGACGCCTACACAGATGCTGACAGGGGCTGCGACGCTGACTGAGGCAGCTAGGGGTAGATGTAGTCATAGAGAAGGCAGCAGACCCTCCAATCGACAGCGCCAGCGACTGAGACGCCTACAGAGACGCTGACAGAGGCTGCGACGCCGACTGAGACGTGGACTGAGGCAGATAGGGGTAGATATAGGCATAGAGAAGGCAGCAGACCCACCAATCGACAGCGGCTGCGACTGAGAATCCTACAGAGACGCTGACAGAGGCTGCGACGCCGACTGAGGCAGATAGGTGTAGATCTAGGCGTAGAGAAGGCAGCAGACTCCCCAATCGACAGCGACTGAGAAGCCCACAGAGACGCTGACAGAGGCTGCGACATCGATTGAGACGCCGACGGAGACGCCGACTGAGGCAGATAGGGGTAGATATAGGCATATAGAAGGCAGCCGACACCCCAATCGACAGCGGCAGCGACTGAGACGCCTACAGAGATGCTGACAGGGGCTGCGACGCTGACTGAGGCAGCTAGGGGTAGATGTAGTAATAGAGAAGGCAGCAGACCCCTCAATAGACAGCGGCAGCGACTGAGACGTCTACAGAGACGCTGACAGAGGCTGCGACGCCGACTGAGACACCAACTGAGGCAGATAGGGGTAGATATAGGCGTAGAGAAGGCAGCAGACCCCCCAATCGACAGCGGCAGTGACTGAGACGCCTACAGAGACGCTGACAGAAGCTGCGACGCCGACTGAGACGCCGACTGAGGCAGATAGGGGTAGATATTGGCGTGGAGAAGGCAGCGGACCTCCCTAATCGACAGCCGCAGCGACTGAGACGCCTACAGAGATGCTGACAGAGGCTATGACGCCGACTGAGGCAGCTAGGGGTAGATGTAGTCATACAGAAGGCTGCAGACCCCCCAATCGACAGCGGCAATGACTGAGACTCCTACAGAGACGCTGACTGAGGCTGCAACGCCGACTGATACGCCGACTGAGGCAGATAGGGGCATAGAGAAGGCAGCAGACCCCCAATCGACAGCGGCATTGACTGAGATGCCTACAGAGTTGCTGACAGAGGCTGCGACATCGACTGAGACGCCGACTGAGGCAGATAGGGGTAGATATAGGCATAGAGAAGGCAGCAGACCCCCAATCGACAGCGGCATTGACTGAGACGCCTACAGAGTTGCTGACAGAGGCTGCGACATCGACTGAGGCGCCGACTGAGGCAGATAGGGGTAGATATAGGCATAGAGAAGGCAGCAGACCCCCCAATCGACAGCGGCAATGACTGAGACGCCTACAGAGACGCTGACAGAGGCTGCGACGCCGACTGAGACACCGACTAAGGCAGATAGGGGTAGATATAGGCGCAGAGAAGGCAGCAGACCCCCCAATCGACAGCGGCAGCGACTGAGACGCCTACAGAGATGCCGACAGAAGCTGCGACGCCGACTGAGACGCGGACTGAGGCAGATAGGGGTAGATATAGGCGTAGAGAAGGCAGCAGACCTACCCAGCCGAGAGCGACAGCGACTGAGAAGCCTACAGAGACGTTGACAGAGGCTGCGACGCCGACTGAGATTCCTACAGAGACGTTGACAGAGGCTGCGACGCCGAATGAGACGCCGACTGAGGCAAATAGGGGTAGATATAGGCATAGAGAAGGCAGCAGATCCACCCCCAATCGATAGCGACAGCGACTGAGACGCCCACAGAAACGCTGAGAGAGGCTGCGACGCCGACTGAGACGCCGACTGAGGCAGATAGGGGTAGATATAGGCATAGAGAAGGCAGCAGACCCACCAATAGAGAGCGGCAGCGACTGAGATGCCTACAGCGATGCTGACATAGGCTGCGACGCCGACTGAGACGCGGACTGAGGCATATAGGAGTAGATATAGGCATAGAGAAGGCAGCAGACCCACCAATAGACAGCGGTTGAGACGCCTACAGAGATGCTGACAGAGGCTGCGACGCCGACTGAGACGCCGACTGAGACTCCGACTGAGGCAGATAGGGGTAGATATAGGCATAGAGAAGGCAGCAGACCCACCAATAGAGAGCGGCAGCGACTGAGATGCCTACAGAGATGCTGACAGAGGCTGCGACGCCGACTGAGACGCGGACTGAGGCAGATAGGGGTAGATATAGGCGTAGAGAAGGCAGCAGACCCCCAATCGACAGCGGCAGCGACAGAGATGCCTACAGAGACGCTGGAAGATGCTGCGACGCCGACTGAGACGCCGACTGAGGCAGATAGGAGTAGATATAGGCATAGAGAAGGCAGCAGACCCACCAATAGACAGCGGCTGAGACGCCTACAGAGATGCTGACAGAGGCTGCGACGCCGACTGAGACGCCGACTGAGACTCCGACTGAGGCAGATAGGGGTAGATATAGGCGTAGAGAAGGCAGCATTCCCCCCAATCGACAGCGGCAGTGACTGAGACGAATACAGAGACGCTGACAGAGTCTGCGACGCCGACTGAGACGCCGACTGAGGCAGATAGGGGTAGATATAGGCATAGAGAAGGCAGCAGACCCCCAATCGACAGCGGCAACGACCGAGACTCCTACAGAGACGCTGACAGAGGATGCGACATCGACTGAGACGCCGACTTAGACGCCGACTGAGGCAGATAGGGGTAGATATAGGCATAGAGAAGGCAGCAGACCCACCAATAGAGAGCGGCAGCGACTGAGATGCATACAGCGATGCTGACATAGGCTGCGATGCTGACTGAGACGCCGACTGAGGCAGATAGGGTTTGATATATGCATAGAGAAGGCAGCAGACCCCCCAATCGACAGCGGCAGTGACTGAGACTCCTACAGAGACGCTGACAGAGGCTGCGACGCCGACTGAGACGCCGACTGAGGCAGATAGGGGTAGAAATAGGCATAAAGAAGGCAGCAGACCCCCCAATCGACAGCAGCAGCTACTGAGATGCCTACAGAGACGCTGGCAGAGGCTGCGACGCCGACTGAGACGCCGACTGAGGCAGACAGGGGTAGATATAGGCATAGAGGAGGCAGCAGAGCCCCCCCCCCCAATCGACAGCGACAGCGACGGAGACGCCTACAGAATTGCTGACAGAGGCTGCGACGCCGATTGAGACGCCGACGGAGGCAGATAGTGGTAGATATAGGCATAGAGAAGGCAGCAGACCCCCCAATTGACAGCGGCAGCGACTGAAACGCCTACAGAGACGCTGACAGAGGCTGCGACGCCGACTGAGACGCCGACTGAGGCAGATAGTGGTAGATATTGGCATAGAGAAGGCAGCAGACCCCTCCAATCGACAGCGGCAGCTACTGAGACGCCTACAGAGACGCTGACAGAGGCTGCGACGCTGACTGAGACGCCGACTGAGGCAGCTAGGGCTAGATATAGGCATAGAGAAGGCAGCAGACCCCCCAATCGACAGCGGCATTGACTGAGACGTCTACAGAGACGCTGACAGAGGCTGAGACGCCGACTGAGACGCCGACTGAGGCAGATAGGAATAGATATAGGCATAGAGAAGGCAGCATACCCCCCAATCGACAGCGGCAGCGACTGAGAATCCTACAAAGACGCTGACAGAGGCTGCGAAGCCGACTGAGACGCCGACTGTGGCAGATAGGGGTAGATATAGGCACATAGAAGGCAGCATACCCCCCAAGCGACAGCGGCAGTGACTGAGAGTCCTACAGAGACGCTGACAGAGGCTGCGAAGCCGACTGAGACGCCGACTGAGGCAGATAGGTGTAGATCTAGGCGTAGAGAAAGCAGCGGACTCCCCAATCGACAGCGGCAACGACTGTGAAGCCTCCAGAGATGCTCTCAGAGGCAGCGAGGCCGACTGAGGCAGCTAGGGTTAGATGTAGTCATAGAGAAGGCAGCAGACCCTCCCAATCGACAGCGGCAGCGACTGAGATGCCTACAGAGACGCTGACAGAGGTTGCGACGCCGACTGAGACGCCGACTGAGGCAGATAGGGGTAGATATAGGCATAGAGAAGGCAGCAGACCCCCCAATCAACAGCGACAGCGACTGAGACGCCTACAGAGACGCTGACAGAGGCTGCGACGCCGACTGAGACGTCGACTGAGGGAGATAGGGGTAGATATAGGCATAGAGAAGGCAGCAGACCCACCAATTGACAGCGGCAGCGACTGAGACGCCTACAGAGATGCTGGCAGAGGCTGCGACGCCGACTGAGACGCGGACTGAGGCAGATAGGGGTAGATTTAAGCATAGAGAAGGCTGCCGACACCCCAATCGACAGCGGCAGCGACTGAGACGCCTACACAGATGCTGACAGGGGCTGCGACGCTGACTGAGGCAGCTAGGGGTAGATGTAGTCATAGAGAAGGCAGCAGACCCTCCAATCGACAGCGCCAGCGACTGAGACGCCTACAGAGACGCTGACAGAGGCTGCGACGCCGACTGAGACGTGGACTGAGGCAGATAGGGGTAGATATAGGCATAGAGAAGGCAGCAGACCCACCAATCGACAGCGGCTGCGACTGAGAATCCTACAGAGACGCTGACAGAGGCTGCGACGCCGACTGAGGCAGATAGGTGTAGATCTAGGCGTAGAGAAGGAAGCAGACTCCCCAATCGACAGCGACTGAGAAGCCCACAGAGACGCTGACAGAGGCTGCGACATCGATTGAGACGCCGACGGAGACGCCGACTGAGGCAGATAGGGGTAGATATAGGCATATAGAAGGCAGCCGACACCCCAATCGACAGCGGCAGCGACTGAGACGCCTACAGAGATGCTGACAGGGGCTGCGACGCTGACTGAGGCAGCTAGGGGTAGATGTAGTAATAGAGAAGGCAGCAGACCCCTCAATAGACAGCGGCAGCGACTGAGACGTCTACAGAGACGCTGACAGAGTCTGCGACGCCGACTGAGACACCAACTGAGGCAGATAGGGGTAGATATAGGCGTAGAGAAGGCAGCAGACCCCCCAATCGACAGCGGCAGTGACTGAGACGCCTACAGAGACGCTGACAGAAGCTGCGACGCCGACTGAGACACCGACTGAGGCAGATAGGGGTAGAGATTGGCGTGGAGAAGGCAGCGGACCTCCCTAATCGACATCGGCAGCGACTGAGACGCCTACAGAGATGCTGACAGAGGCTATGACGCCGACTGAGGCAGCTAGGGGTAGATGTAGTCATACAGAAGGCTGCAGACCCCCCAATCGACAGCGGCAATGACTGAGACTCCTACAGAGACGCTGACTGAGGCTGCAACGCCGACTGATACGCCGACTGAGGCAGATAGGGGCATAGAGAAGGCAGCAGACCCCCAATCGACAGCGGCATTGACTGAGATGCCTACAGAGTTGCTGACAGAGGCTGCGACATCGACTGAGACGCCGACTGAGGCAGATAGGGGTAGATATAGGCATAGAGAAGGCAGCAGACCCCCAATCGACAGCGGCATTGACTGAGACGCCTACAGAGTTGCTGACAGAGGCTGCGACATCGACTGAGGCGCCGACTGAGGCAGATAGGGGTAGATATAGGCATAGAGAAGGCAGCAGACCCCCCAATCGACAGCGGCAATGACTGAGACGCCTACAGAGACGCTGACAGAGGCTGCGACGCCGACTGAGACACCGACTAAGGCAGATAGGGGTAGATATAGGCGCAGAGAAGGCAGCAGACCCCCCAATCGACAGCGGCAGCGACTGAGACGCCTACAGAGATGCCGACAGAAGCTGCGACGCCGACTGAGACGCGGACTGAGGCAGATAGGGGTAGATATAGGCGTAGAGAAGGCAGCAGACCTACCCAGCCGAGAGCGACAGCGACTGAGAAGCCTACAGAGACGTTGACAGAGGCTGCGACGCCGACTGAGATTCCTACAGAGACGTTGACAGAGGCTGCGACGCCGAATGAGACGCCGACTGAGGCAAATAGGGGTAGATATAGGCATAGAGAAGGCAGCAGATCCACCCCCAATCGATAGCGACAGCGACTGAGACGCCCACAGAAACGCTGAGAGAGGCTGCGACGCCGACTGAGACGCCGACTGAGGCAGATAGGGGTAGATATAGGCATAGAGAAGGCAGCAGACCCACCAATAGAGAGCGGCAGCGACTGAGATGCCTACAGCGATGCTGACATAGGCTGCGACGCCGACTGAGACGCGGACTGAGGCAGATAGGAGTAGATATAGGCATAGAGAAGGCAGCAGACCCACCAATAGACAGCGGTTGAGACGCCTACAGAGATGCTGACAGAGGCTGCGACGCCGACTGAGACGCCGACTGAGACTCCGACTGAGGCAGATAGGGGTAGATATAGGCATAGAGAAGGCAGCAGACCCACCAATAGAGAGCGGCAGCGACTGAGATGCCTACAGAGATGCTGACAGAGGCTGCGACGCCGACTGAGACGCGGACTGAGGCAGATAGGGGTAGATATAGGCGTAGAGAAGGCAGCAGACCCCCAATCGACAGCGGCAGCGACAGAGATGCCTACAGAGACGCTGGAAGATGCTGCGACGCCGACTGAGACGCCGACTGAGGCAGATAGGAGTAGATATAGGCATAGAGAAGGTAGCAGACCCACCAATAGACAGCGGTTGAGACGCCTACAGAGATGCTGACAGAGGCTGCGACGCCGACTGAGACGCCGACTGAGACTCCGACTGAGGCAGATAGGGGTAGATATAGGCGTAGAGAAGGCAGCATTCCCCCCAATCGACAGCGGCAGTGACTGAGACGAATACAGAGACGCTGACAGAGTCTGCGACGCCGACTGAGACGCCGACTGAGGCAGATAGGGGTAGATATAGGCATAGAGAAGGCAGCAGACCCCCAATCGACAGCGGCAACGACCGAGACTCCTACAGAGACGCTGACAGAGGATGCGACATCGACTGAGACGCCGACTTAGACGCCGACTGAGGCAGATAGGGGTAGATATAGGCATAGAGAAGGCAGCAGACCCACCAATAGAGAGCGGCAGCGACTGAGATGCCTACAGCGATGCTGACATAGGCTGCGATGCTGACTGAGACGCCGACTGAGGCAGATAGGGTTTGATATATGCATAGAGAAGGCAGCAGACCCCCCAATCGAAAGCGGCAGTGACTGAGACTCCTACAGAGACGCTGACAGAGGCTGCGACGCCGACTGAGACGCCGACTGAGGCAGATAGGGGTAGAAATAGGCATAAAGAAGGCAGCAAACCCCCCAATCGACAGCAGCAGCTACTGAGATGCCTACAGAGACGCTGGCAGAGGCTGCGACGCCGACTGAGACGCCGACTGAGGCAGACAGGGGTAGATATAGGCATAGAGGAGGCAGCAGAGCCCCCCCCCCAATCGACAGCGACAGCGACGGAGACGCCTACAGAATTGCTGACAGAGGCTGCGACGCCGATTGAGACGCCGACGGAGGCAGATAGTGGTAGATATAGGCATAGAGAAGGCAGCAGGCCCCCCAATTGACAGCGGCAGCGACTGAAACGCCTACAGAGACGCTGACAGAGGCTGCGACGCCGACTGAGACGCCGACTGAGGCAGATAGTGGTAGATATTGGCATAGAGAAGGCAGCAGACCCCTCCAATCTACAGCGGCAGCTACTGAGACGCCTACAGAGACGCTGATAGAGGCTGCGACGCCGACTGAGACGCCGACTGAGGCAGATAGGGCTAGATATAGGCATAGAGAAGGCAGCAGACCCCCCAATTTACAGCGGCAGCGACTGAGACGCCAACAGAAACGCTGAGAGAAGCTGTGACGCCGACTGAGGCAGATAGGGGTAGATATAGGCATAGAGAAGGCAGCAGGCCCACCAATAGACAGCGGCAGCGACAGAGACGCCTACAGAGATGCAGACAGAGGCTGCGACGCCGACTGAGACGCGGACTGAGGCAGATAGGAGTAGATATAGGCATAGAGAAGGCAGCAGACCCCCCAATCGACAGCGGCTGCGACTGAGAATCCTACAGAGACGCTGACAGAGGCTGCGACGCCGACTGAGGCAGATAGGTGTAGATCTAGGCTTTGAGAAGTCAGCAGGCCACCCAATAGACAGCGGCAGCGACTAAGACGCCTACAGAGACGCTGACAGAGGCTGCGACGCTGACTGAGACGCCAACTGAGGCAGATAGGGTTTGATATATGCATAGAGAAGGCAGCAGACCCCCCAATCGACAGCGGCAATGACTGAGACTCCTACAGAGACGCTGACAAAGGCTGCGACGCCGACTGAGACGCCGACTGAGGCAGATAGGGGTAGAAATAGGCATAAAGAAGGCAGCAGACCACCCCCCAATCGACAGCGGCAGCTATTGAGATGCCTACAGAGACGCTGGCAGTGGCTGCGACGCCGACTGAGACGCCGACTGAGGCAGACAGGGGTAGATATAGGCATAGAGAAGGCAGCAGACCCCCCCCCCAATCGACAGCGACAGCGACTGAGACGCCTACAGAAACGCTGACAGAGGCTGCGACGCCGACTGAGACGGCGACGGAGGCAGATAGTGGTAGATATAGGCATAGAGAAGGCAGCAGACACCCAATCGACAGCGGCAGCGACTGAAACGCCTACAGAGACGCTGACAGAGGCTGCGACGCCGACTGAGACGCCGACTGAGGCAGATAGGAATAGATATAGGCATAGAGAAGGCAGCAGACCCCCAATCGACAGCGGCATTGACTGAGACGTCTACAGAGACGCTGACAGAGGCTGCGACGCCGACTGAGACGCCGACTGAGGCAGCTAGGGCTAGATATAGGCATAGAGAAGGCAGCAGACCCCCAATCGACAGCGGCATTGACTGAGACGTCTACAGAGACGCTGACAGAGGCTGCGACGCCGACTGAGACGCCGACTGAGGCAGATAGGAATAGATATAGGCATAGAGAAGGCAGCATACCCCCCAATCGACAGCGGCAGCGACTGAGAATCCTACAAAGACGCTGACAGAGGCTACGAAGCCGACTGAGACGCCGACTGTGGCAGATAGGGGTAGATATAAGCACAGAGAAGGCAGCAGACCCCCCAATCGACAGCGGCAGCGACTGAGAATCCTACAGAAACGCTGACAGAGGCTGCGACGCCGACTGAGGCAGATAGGGGTAAATATAGGCATAGAGAAGGCAGCAGACCCCCCAATCGACAGCGGCATTGACTGAGACGTCTACAGAGACGCTGACAGAGGCTCCGACGCCGATTGAGACCACGACTGAGGCAGATAGGAATAGATATAGGCATAGAGAAGGCAGCATACCCCCCAATCGACAGCGGCAGTGACTAAGAGTCCTACAGAGACGCTGACAGAGGCTGCGAAGCCGACTGAGACGCCGACTCAGGCAGATAGGTGTAGATCTAGGCGTAGAGAAGGCAGCAGACTCCCCAATCGACAGCGGCAACGACTGTGAAGCCTACAGAGATGCTGTCAGAGGCAGCGAGGCCGACTGAGGCAGCTAGGGTTAGATGTAGTCATAGAGAAGGCAGCAGACCCTCCAATCGACAGCGGGAGCGACTGAGAATCCTACAAAGACGCTGACAGAGGCTGCGAAGCCGACTGAGACGCCGACTGTGGCAGATAGGGGTAGATATAGGTACAGAGAAGGCAGCAGACCCCCCAATTGACAGCGCCAGCGACTGAGACGCCTACAGAGACGCTGACAGAGGCTGCGACGCCGACTGAGACGTCGACTGAGGCAGATAGGGGTAGATATAGGCATAGAGAAGGCAGCAGACCCACCAATAGACAGCGGCAGCGACTGAGACGCCTACAGAGACGCTGACAGAGGCTGCGACGCTGACTGAGACGCCGACTGAGGCAGATAGGGTTTGATATATGCATAGAGAAGGCAGCAGACCCCCCAATCGACAGCGGCAATGACTGAGACTCCTAAAGAGACGCTGACAGAGGCTGCGACGCCGACTGTGAGACCGACTGAGGCAGATAGGGGAAGAAATAGGCATAAAGAAGGCAGCAGACCCCAAAATCGACAGCGGCAGCTACTGAGATGCCTACAGAGACGCTGGCAGAGGCTGCGACGCCGACTGAGACGCCTACTGTGGAAGATTGTGGTAGATATTGGCATAGAGAAGGCAGCAGACCCCTCCAATCGACAGCGGCAGCTACTGAGACGCCTACAGAGACGCTGACAGAGGCTGCGACGCCAACTGCGACGCCGACTGAGGCAGATAGGGCAAGCTATAGGCATCGAGAAGGCAGCAGACCCCCCAATCGACAGAGGCAGCGACTGAGACGCCTACACAGAATCTGACAGAGGCTTCGACGCCGACTGAGCCGCCGACTGAGGAAGATAAGGGTAGATATAGGCATAGAGAAGGCTGCATACCCCCAATCGGCAGCGGGAGTGACTGAGACGCCTACAGAGACTCTGACAGAGGCTTCGACGCCTACTGAGACGTCGACTGAGGCAGATAGGATTAGATATACACATAGAGAAGGCAGCAGACTCGACAATCGACAGCAGCAGCGACTGAGACGCCTACAGAGACGCTGACAGAGGCTGCGACGCCGACTGAGATGCCGACTGAGGCAGATAGGGGTAGATATAAGCATACAGAAGGCAGCAGACGCCCCAATCGACAGCGGCAGCGACTGAGACGCCTACAGAGACGCTGACAGAGGCTGCGACGCCGACTGGGATACCGACTGAGGCAGATAGGGGTAGATATAAGCATACAGAAGGCAGCAGACGCCCCAATCGACAGCGGCAGCGACTGAGACGCCTACAGAGACGCTGATAGAGGCTGCGACGCCGACTGAGGCAGATAGGGGTAGATATAAACAGAGAGAAGGCAGCAGCCCCCCCCCCAATCCATAGCAGCAGAGACTGAGACGCCTACAGAGACGCCTAAAGAGACGCTGATAGAGGCTGCGACGCCGACTGAGGCAGATAGGGGAAGTTCTATGCATATAGAAGGCAGCAGACGCCCCAACCGACCGCAACGCCGACTGAGACGCCTAATGAGGCAGATAGGGGCAGATATAGGCATAGAGAAGGCAGCAGACCCCCCAATCAGCAGCGGCAGCTACGGAGACGCCTACAGAGACGCTGATAGAGGCTGCGACGCCGACTCAGGCAGATAGGGGTAGATATAGGCATAGAGAAGGCAGCAGACCCACCAATGGACAGCGGGATCAACTGAGACGCCTACAGACGTTTGCAGAGGCTGCGGCGACTACTGAGACGCCGGCCGAGGCAGATAGGGGTAGATATAGGCATAGAGGAGGCAGCAGGCCCCCCAATCGACAGCGGCAGCGACTGAGACACCTACAGAGACGCTGACAGAGGCTGCAATGCCGACTGAGGCAGATAGGGGTAAATATAGGCATAGAGAAGGCAGCAGACCCCCCAATCGACAGCGGCATTGACTGAGACGTCTACATAGACGCTGACAGAGGCTGCGACGCCGACTGAGATGCCGACTGAGGCAGATAGGAATAGATATAGGCATAGAGAAGGCAGCATACCCCCCAATCGAAAGCGGCAGTGACTAAGAGTCCTACAGAGACGCTGACAGAGGCTGCGAAGCCGACTGAGACGCCGACTCAGGCAGATAGGTGTAGATCTAGGCGTAGAGAAGGCAGCAGACTCCCCAATCGACAGCGGCAACGACTGTGAAGCCTACAGAGATGCTGTCAGAGGCAGCGAGGCCGACTGAGGCAGCTAGGGTTAGATGTAGTCATAGAGAAGGCAGCAGACCCTCCAATCGACAGCGGCAGCGACTGAGAATCCTACAAAGACGCTGACAGAGGCTGCGAAGCCGACTGAGACGCCGACGGAGGCAGATAATGGTAGATATAGGCATAGAGAAGGCAGCAGACCCCCCAATCGACAGCGGCAGCGACTGAAACGCCTACAGAGACGCTGACAGAGGCTGCGACGCCGACTGAGACGTCGACTGAGGCAGATAGGGGTAGATATAGGCATAGAGAAGGCAGCAGACCCACCAATAGACAGCGGCAGCGACTGAGACGCCTACAGAGATGCTGACAGAGGCTGCGACGCCGACTGTGACGCGGACTGAGGTAGATAGGGGTAGATATAGAAATAGAGAAGGCAGCAGTCCCACCAATAGACAGCGGCAGCGACTGAGACGCCTACAGAGATGCTAACAGAGGCTGCGACGCCGACTGAGACGCGGACTGAGGCAGATAGGGGTAGATTTAAGCATAGAGAAGGCTGCAGCCCCCCAATCGACAGCGGCTGCGACTGAGAATCCTACAGAGACGCTGACAGAGGCTGCGACGCCGACTGAGGCAGATAGGTGTAGATCTAGGCGTAGAGAAGGCAGCAGGCCCCCCAATCGACAGCGGCAGCGACTGCGAAGCCTACAGAGACGCTGACAAATGCTGCGACGCCGATTGCGACGCCGACTGAGGCATATAGGTGTAGATCTAATCGTAGAGAAGGCAGCAGACTCCCCAATCGACAGCGACTGAGAAGCCCACAGAGACGCTGACAGAGGCTGCGACATCGATTAAGACGCCGACGGAGACGCCGACTGAGGCAGATAGGGGTAGATATAGGCATATAGAAGGCAGCCGACACCCCAATCGACAGCGGCAGCGACTGAGACGCCTACACAGATGCTGACAGGGGCTGCGACGCTGACTGAGGCAGCTAGGGGTAGATGTAGTAATAGAGAAGGCAGCAGACTCCTCAATAGACAGCGGCAGCGACTGAGACGCCTACAGAAACGCTGACAGAAGCTGCGACGCCGACTGAGGCAGATAGGGGTAGATATTGGCGTGGAGAAGGCAGCGGACCTCCCCAATCGACAGCGGCAGCGACTGAGACGCCTACAGAGATGCTGAGAGGCTATGACGCCGACTGAGGCAGCTAGGGGTAGATGTAGTCATACAGAAGGCTGCAGACCCCCCAATCGACAGCGGCAATGACTGAGACTCCTACAGAGACGCTGACTGAGGCTGCAACGCCGACTGATACGCCGACTGAGGCAGATAGGGGTAGATATAGGCATAGAGAAGGCAGCAGACCCCCAATCGACAGCGGCATTGACTGAGACGCCTACAGAGTTGCTGACAGAGGCTGCGACATCGACTGAGGCGCCGACTGAGGCAGATAGGGGTAGATATAGGCATAGAGAAGGCAGCAGACCCCCCAATCGACAGCGGCAATGACTGAGACGCCTATAGAGACGCTGACAGAGGCTGCGATGCCGACTGAGACACCGACTAAGGCAGAAAGGGGTAGATATAGGCGCAGAGAAGGCAGCAGGCCCCCCAATCGACAGCGGCAGCGACTGAGACGCCTACAGAGATGCCGACAGAAGCTGCGACGCCGACTGAGACGCGGACTGAGGCAGATAGGGGTAGATATAGGCATAGAGAAGGCAGCAGACCTACCCAGCCGAGAGCGGCAGCGACTGAGAAGCCTACAGAGACGCTGACAGAGGCTGCGACATCGACTGAGACGCCGACTGAGGCAGATAGGGGTAGATATAGTCATAGAGAAGGCAGCAGACCCCCCAATCGACAGCGGCAACGACTGAGATTCCTACAGAGACGTTGACAGAGGCTGCGACGCCGAATGAGACGCCGACTGAGGCAAATAGGGGTAGATATAGGCATAGAGAAGGCAGCAGATCCACCCCCAATCGATAGCGACAGCGACTGAGCCGCCCACAGAAACGCTGAGAGAGGCTGCGACGCCGACTGAGACGCCGACTGAGGCAGATAGAGCTAGATATAGGCATAGAGATGGCAGCAGACCCCCCAATTTACAGCGGCAGGGACTGAGACGTCTACAGAAACGCTGACAGAAGCTGCGACGCCAACTGAGGCAGATAGGGGTAGATATAGGCATAGAGAAGGCAGCAGACCCCCAATCGACAGCGGCATCGACCGAGACTCCTACAGAGATGCTGACAGAGGATGCGACATCGACTGAGACGCCGACTTAGACGCCGACTGAGGCAGATAGGGGTAGATATAGGCATAGAGAAGGCAGCAGACCCACCAATAGAGAGCGGCAGCGACTGAGATGCCTACAGAGATGCTGACAGAGGCTGCGACGCCGACTCAGACGCGGACTGAGGCAGATAGGGGTAGATATAGGCATAGAGAAGGCAGCAGACCCCCAATCGACAGCGGCAGCGACAGAGATGCCTACAGAGACGCTGCGACGCCGACTGAGACGCCGACTGAGGCAGATAGGAGTAGATATAGGCATTGAGAAGGCAGCAGATTCACCAATAGACAGCGGCAGCGACTGAGACGTCTACAGAGATGCTGACAGAGGCTGCGACGCCGACTGAGACGCGGACTGAGGCAGATAGGGGTATATATAGGCATAGAGAAGGCAGCAGAGCCCCCAATCGACAGCGGCTGCGACTGAGAATCCTACAGAGACGCTGACAGAGGCTCCGACGCCGACTGAGGCAGATAGGTGTAGATCTAGGCTTTGAGAAGGCAGCAGGCCCCCCAATCGACAGGGGCAGCGACTTAGAAGCCTACAGAGACGCTGACAAATGCTGCGACGCCGATTGCGACGCCGACTGAGGCATATAGGTGTAGATCTAGGCGTAGAGAAGGCAGCAGACCCCCCAATCGACAGCGGCAGTGACTGAGACGCCTACAGAGAGGGTGACAGAAGCTGCGACGCCGACTGAGGCAGATAGGGGTAGATATAGGCATAGAGATGGCAGCAGACCCCCCAATTTACAGCGGCAGGGACTGAGACGCCTACAGAAACGCTGACAGAAGCTGCGACGCCGACTGAGGCAGATAGGGGTAGATATAGGCATAAAGAAGGCAGCAGACCCCCAATCGACAGCGGCAGCGACTGAGACGCCTGCAGAGATGCCGACAGAGGCTGCGACATCGATTGAGACGCCGACTGAGACGCCGACTGCGGCAGATAGGGGTAGATATAGGCGTAGAGAAGGCAGCAACCTCCCAATCGACAGCAGCAGTGACTGAGACGAATACAGAGACGCTGCCAGAATCTGCGACGCCGACTGAGACACCGACTGAGGCAGATAGGGGTAGATATAGGCGTAGAGAAGGCAGCAGACCCCCCAATCGACAGCGGCAGTGACTGAGACGCCTACAGAGACGCTGACAGAAGCTGCGACGCCGACTGAGACGCCGACTGAGGCAGATAGGGGTAGATATTGGCGTGGAGAAGGCAGCGGACCTCCCCAATCGACAGCGGCAGCGACTGAGACGCCTACAGAGACGCTGACAGAGGCTGCGACGCTGACTGAGACGCCGACTGAGGCAGATAGGGTTTGATATATGCATAGAGAAGGCAGCAGACCCCCCAATCGACAGCGACAATGACTGAGACTCCTACAAAGACGCTGACAGAGGCTGCGACGCCGACTGTGAGACCGACTGAGGCAGATAGGGGAAGAAATAGGCATAAAGAAGGCAGCAGACCCCAAAATCGACAGCGGCAGCTACTGAGATGCCTACAGAGACGCTGGCAGAGGCTGCGACGCCGACTGAGACGCCTACTGAGGAAGATAGGGGTAGATATAGGCATAGAGAAGGCAGCAGACCCCTCCAATCGACAGCGGCAGCTACTGAGACGCCTACAGAGACGCTGACAGAGGCTGCGACGCCAACTGCGACGCCGACTGAGGCAGATAGGGCAAGCTATAGGCATCGAGAAGGCAGCAGACCCCCCAATCGACAGAGGCAGCGACTGAGACGCCTACACAGAATCTGACAGAGGCTTCGACGCCGACTGAGCCGCCGACTGAGGAAGATAGGGGTAGATATAGGCATAGAGAAGGCTGCATACCCCCAATTTACAGCGGCAGGGACTGAGACGCCTGCAGAAACGCGGACAGAAGCTGCGACGCCAACTGAGGCAGATAGGGGTAGATATAGGCATAGAGAAGGCAGCAGACCCCCAATCGACAGCGGCATCGACCGAGACTCCTACAGAGATGCTGACAGAGGATGCGACATCGACTGAGACGCCGACTTAGACGCCGACTGAGGCAGATAGGGGTAGATATAGGCATAGAGAAGGCAGCAGACCCACCAATAGAGAGCGGCAGCGACTGAGATGCCTACAGAGATGCTGACAGAGGCTGCGACGCCGACTGAGACGCGGACTGAGGCAGATAGGGGTAGATATAGGCATAGAGAAGGCAGCAGACCCCCAATCGACAGCGGCAGCGACAGAGATGCCTACAGAGACGCTGCGACGCCGACTGAGACGCCGACTGAGGCAGATAAGAGTAGATATAGGCATTGAGAAGGCAGCAGATTCACCAATAGACAGCGGCAGCGACTGAGACGTCTACAGAGATGCTGACAGAGGCTGCGACGCCGACTGAGACGCGGACTGAGGCAGATAGGGGTATATATAGGCATAGAGAAGGCAGCAGAGCCCCCAATCGACAGCGGCTGCGACTGAGAATCCTACAGAGACGCTGACAGAGGCTGCGACGCCGACTGAGGCAGATAGGTGTAGATCTAGGCTTTGAGAAGGCAGCAGGCCCCCCAATCGACAGGGGCAGCGACTTAGAAGCCTACAGAGACGCTGACAAATGCTGCGACGCCGATGGCGACGCCGACTGAGGCATATAGGTGTAGATCTAGGCGTAGAGAAGGCAGCAGACCCCCCAATCGACAGCGGCAGTGACTGAGACGCCTACAGAGAGGGTGACAGAAGCTGCGACGCCGACTGAGGCAGATAGGGGTAGATATAGGCATAGAGATGGCAGCAGACCCCCCAATTTACAGCGGCAGGGACTGAGACGCCTACAGAAACGCTGACAGAAGCTGCGACGCCGACTGAGGCAGATAGGGGTAGATATAGGCATAAAGAAGGCAGCAGACCCCCAATCGACAGCGGCAGCGACTGAGACGCCTACAGAGATGCCGACAGAGGCTGCGACATCGATTGAGACGCCGACTGAGACGCCGACTGCGGCAGATAGGGGTAGATATAGGCGTAGAGAAGGCAGCAACCCCCCAATCGACAGCAGCAGTGACTGAGACGAATACAGAGACGCTGCCAGAGTCTGCGACGCCGACTGAGACACCGACTGAGGCAGATAGGGGTAGATATAGGCGTAGAGAAGGCAGCAGACCCCCCAATCGACAGCGGCAGTGACTGAGACGCCTACAGAGACGCTGATAGAAGCTGCGACGCCGACTGAGGCAGATAGGGGTAGATATTGGCGTAGAGAAGGTAGCGGACCTCCCCAATCGACAGCGGCAGCGACT
This sequence comes from Clusia tigrina, assembly GCA_920105625.2. NCBI lineage: Eukaryota > Metazoa > Arthropoda > Insecta > Diptera > Clusiidae > Clusia > Clusia tigrina. The sequence continues at coordinate 193,630,737 of OV050030.1, forward strand.
GAGACGCCTACAGAGACGCTGACAGAGGCTGCGACGCTGACTGAGACGCCGACTGAGGCAGATAGGGTTTGATATATGCATAGAGAAGGCAGCGGACCCCCCAATCGACAGCGGCAATGACTGAGACTCCTAAAGAGACGCTGACAGAGGCTGCGACGCCGACTGTGAGACCGACTGAGGCAGATAGGGGAAGAAATAGGCATAAAGAAGGCAGCAGACCCCAAAATCGACAGCGGCAGCTACTGAGATGCCTACAGAGACGCTGGCAGAGGCTGCGACGCCGACTGAGACGCCTACTGAGGAAGATAGGGGTAGATATAGGCATAGAGAAGGCAGCAGACGCCCCCCCCCACTCGACAGCGACTGCGACAGAGAGGCCTACAGAAACGCTGACAGAGGCGGCGACGCCGACTGAGACGCCGACGGAGGCAGATAATGGTAGATATAGGCATAGAGAAGGCAGCAGACCCCCCAATCGACAGCGGCAGCGACTGAAACGCCTACAGAGATGCTGACAGAGGCTGCGACGCCGACTGAGACGCCAACTGAGGCAGATAGTGGTAGATATTGGCATAGAGAAGGCAGCAGACCCCTCCAATCGACAGCGGCAGCTACTGAGACGCCTACAGAGACGCTGACAGAGGCTGCGACGCCAACTGCGACGCCGACTGAGGCAGATAGGGCAAGCTATAGGCATCGAGAAGGCAGCAGACCCCCCAATCGACAGAGGCAGCGACTGAGACGCCTACACAGAATCTGACAGAGGCTTCGACGCCGACTGAGCCGCCGACTGACGAAGATAGGGGTAGATATAGGCATAGAGAAGGCTGCATACCCCCAATCGGCAGCGGGAGTGACTGAGACGCCTACAGAGACTCTGACAGAGGCTTCGACGCCTACTGAGACGTCGACTGAGGCAGATAGGATTAGATATACACATAGAGAAGGCAGCAGACTCGACAATCGACAGCAGCAGCGACTGAGACGCCTACAGAGACGCTGACAGAGGCTGCGACGCCGACTGAGATGCCGACTGAGGCAGATAGGGGTAGATATAAGCATACAGAAGGCAGCAGACGCCCCAATCGACAGCGGCAGCGACTGAGACGCCTACAGAGACGCTGACAGAGGCTGCGACGCCGACTGAGACGCCGACTGAGGCAGATAGGGGTAGATATAAGCATACAGAAGGCAGCAGACGCCCCAATCGACAGCGGCAGCGACTGAGACGCCTACAGAGACGCTGATAGAGGCTGCGACGCCGACTGAGGCAGATAGGGGTAGATATAAACAGAGAGAAGGCAGCAGCCCCCCCCCAATCCATAGCAGCAGAGACTGAGACGCCTACAGAGACGCCTAAAGAGACGCTGATAGAGGCTGCGACGCCGACTGAGGCAGATAGGGGAAGTTCTATGCATATAGAAGGCAGCAGACGCCCCAACCGACCGCAACGCCGACTGAGACGCCTAATGAGGCAGATAGGGGCAGATATAGGCATAGAGAAGGCAGCAGACCCCCCAATCAGCAGCGGCAGCTACGGAGACGCCTACAGAGACGCTGATAGAGGCTGCGACGCCGACTCAGGCAGATAGGGGTAGATATAGGCATAGAGAAGGCAGCAGACCCACCAATGGACAGCGGGATCGACTGAGACGCCTACAGACGTTTGCAGAGGCTGCGGCGACTACTGAGACGCCGACCGAGGCAGATAGGGGTAGATATAGGCATAGAGGAGGCAGCAGGCCCCCCAATCGACAGCGGCAGCGACTGAGACACCTACAGAGACGCTGACAGAGGCTGCAATGCCCACTGAGGCAGATAGGGGTAAATATAGGCATAGAGAAGGCAGCAGACCCCCCAATCGACAGCGGCATTGACTGAGACGTCTACATAGATGCTGACAGAGGCTGCGACGCCGACTGAGACGCCGACTGAGGCAGATAGGAATAGATATAGGCATAGAGAAGGCAGCATACCCCCCAATCGACAGCGGCAGTGACTAAGAGTCCTACAGAGACGCTGACAGAGGCTGCGAAGCCGACTGAGACGCCGACTCAGGCAGATAGGTGTAGATCTAGGCGTAGAGAAGGCAGCAGACTCCCCAATCGACAGCGGCAACGACTGTGAAGCCTACAGAGATGCTGTCAGAGGCAGCGAGGCCGACTGTGACGCGGACTGAGGTAGATAGGGGTAGATATAGAAATAGAGAAGGCAGCAGTCCCACCAATAGACAGCGGCAGCGACTGAGACGCCTACAGAGATGCTGACAGAGGCTGCGACGCCGACTGAGACGCGGACTGAGGCAGATAGGGGTAGATTTAAGCATAGAGAAGGCTGCAGCCCCCCAATCGACAGCGGCTGCGACTGAGAATCCTACAGAGACGCTGACAGCGGCTGCGACGCCGACTGAGGCAGATAGGTGTAGATCTAGGCGTAGAGAAGGCAGCAGGCCCCCCAATCGACAGCGGCAGCGACTGCGAAGCCTACAGAGACGCTGACAAATGCTGCGACGCCGATTGCGACGCCGACTGAGGCATATAGGTGTAGATCTAATCGTAGAGAAGGCAGCAGACTCCCCAATCGACAGCGACTGAGAAGCCCACAGAGACGCTGACAGAGGCTGCGACATTGATTAAGACGCCGACGGAGACGCCGACTGAGGCAGATAGGGGTAGATATAGGCATATAGAAGGCATCCGACACCCCAATCGACAGCGGCAGCGACTGAGACGCCTACACAGATGCTGACACTGGCTGCGACGCTGACTGAGGCAGCTAGGGGTAGATGTAGTAATAGAGAAGGCAGCAGACTCCTCAATAGACAGCGGCAGCGACTGAGACGCCTACAAAGACGCTGACAGAAGCTGCGACGCCGACTGAGACGAAGACTGAGACAGATAGGGGTAGATATTGGCGTGGAGAAGGCAGCGGACCTCCCCAATCGACAGCGGCAGCGACTGAGACGCCTACAGAGATGCTGAGAGGCTATGACGCCGACTGAGGCAGCTAGGGGTAGATGTAGTCATACAGAAGGCTGCAGACCCCCCAATCGACAGCGGCAATGACTGAGACTCCTACAGAGACGCTGACTGAGGCTGCAACGCCGACTGATACGCCGACTGAGGCAGATAGGGGTAGATATAGGCATAGAGAAGGCAGCAGACCCCCAATCGACAGCGGCATCGACCGAGACTCCTACAGAGATGCTGACAGAGGATGCGACATCGACTGAGACGCCGACTTAGACGCCGACTGAGGCAGATAGGGGTAGATATAGGCATAGAGAAGGCAGCAGACCCACCAATAGAGAGCGGCAGCGACTGAGATGCCTACAGAGATGCTGACAGAGGCTGCGACGCCGACTCAGACGCGGACTGAGGCAGATAGGGGTAGATATAGGCATAGAGAAGGCAGCAGACCCCCAATCGACAGCGGCAGCGACAGAGATGCCTACAGAGACGCTGCGACGCCGACTGAGACGCCGACTGAGGTAGATAGGAGTAGATATAGGCATAGAGAAGGCAGCAGATTCACCAATAGACAGCGGCAGCGACTAAGACGCCTACAGAGATGCTGACAGAGGCTGCGACGCCGACTGAGACGCGGACTGAGGCAGATAGGGGTATATATAGGCATAGAGAAGGCAGCAGACCCCCCAATCGACAGCGGCTGCGACTGAGAATCCTACAGAGACGCTGACAGAGGCTGCGACGCCGACTGAGGCAGATAGGTGTAGATCTAGGCGTAGAGAAGGCAGCAGGCCCCCCAATCGACAGGGGCAGCGACTTAGAAGCCTACAGAGACGCTGACAAATGCTGCGACGCCGACTGAGGCAGATAGGGGTAGATATAGGCATAGAGATGGCAGCAGACCCCCCAATTTACAGCGGCAGGGACTGAGACGCCTACAGAAACGCTGACAGAAGCTGCGACGCCGACTGAGGCAGATAGGGGTAGATATAGGCATAAAGAAGGCAGCAGACCCCCAATCGACAGCGGCAGCGACTGAGACGCCTACAGAGATGCCGACAGAGGCTGCGACATCGATTGAGACGCCGACTGAGACGCCGACTGCGGCAGATAGGGGTAGATATAGGCGTAGAGAAGGCAGCAACCCCCCAATCGACAGCAGCAGTGACTGAGACGAATACAGAGACGCTGCCAGAGTCTGCGACGCCGACTGAGACACCGACTGAGGCAGATAGGGGTAGATATAGGCGTAGAGAAGGCAGCAGACCCCCCAATCGACAGCGGCAGTGACTGAGATTCCTACAGAGACGCTGATAGAAGCTGCGACGCCGACTGAGACGCCGACTGAGGCAGATAGGGGTAGATATTGGCGTAGAGAAGGTAGCGGACCTCCCCAATCGACAGCGGCAGCGACTGAGACGCCTACAGAGACGCTGACAGAGGCTGCGACGCTGACTGAGACGCCGACTGAGGCAGATAGGGTTTGATATATGCATAGAGAAGGCAGCGGACCCCCCAATCGACAGCGGCAATAACTGAGACTCCTAAAGAGACGCTGACAGAGGCTGCGACGCCGACTGTGAGACCGACTGAGGCAGATAGGGGAAGAAATAGGCATAAAGAAGGCAGCAGACCCCAAAATCGACAGCGGCAGCTACTGAGATGCCTACAGAGACGCTGGCAGAGGCTGCGACGCCGACTGAGACGCCTACTGAGGAAGATAGGGGTAGATATAGGCATAGAGAAGGCAGCAGACGCCCCCCCCCCCCCCACTCGACAGCGACTGCGACTGAGAGGCCTACAGAAACGCTGACAGAGGCGGCGACGCCGACTGAGACGCCGACGGAGGCAGATAATGGTAGATATAGGCATAGAGAAGGCAGCAGACCCCCCCAATCGACAGCGGCAGCGACTGAAACGCCTACAGAGACGCTGACAGAGGCTGCGACGCCAACTGCGACGCCGACTGAGGCAGATAGGGCAAGCTATAGGCATCGAGAAGGCAGCAGATCCCCCAATCGACAGAGGCAGCGACTGAGACGCCTACACAGACTCTGACAGAGGCTTCGACGCCGACTGAGACGCCGACTGAGGAAGATAGGGGTAGATATAGGCATAGAGAAGGCTGCATAGCCCCAATCGGCAGCGGGAGTGACTGAGACGCCTACAGAGACTCTGACAGAAGCTTCGACGCCTACTGAGACGTCGACTGAGGTAGATAGGATTAGATATACACATAGAGAAGGCAGCAGACTCGACAATCGACAGCAGCAGCGACTGAGACGCCTACAGAGACGCTGACAGAGGCTGCGACGCCGACTGAGATGCCGACTGAGGCAGATAGGGGTAGATATAAGCATACAGAAGGCAGCAGACGCCCCAATCGACAGCGGCAGCGACTGAGACGCCTACAGAGACGCTGACAGAGGCTGCGACGCCGACTGGGATACCGACTGAGGCAGATAGGGGTAGATATAAGCATACAGAAGGCAGCATAGGGGAAGTTCTATGCATATAGAAGGCAGCAGACGCCCCAACCGACCGCAACGCCGACTGAGACGCCTAATGAGGCAGATAGGGGCAGATATAGGCATAGAGAAGGCAGCAGACCCCCCAATCAGCAGCGGCAGCTACGGAGACGCCTACAGAGACGCTGATAGAGGCTGCGACGCCGACTCAGGCAGATAGGGGTAGATATAGGCATAGAGAAGGCAGCAGACCCACCAATGGACAGCGGGATCGACTGAGACGCCTACAGACGTTTGCAGAGGCTGTGGCGACTACTGAGACGCCGACCGAGGCAGATATGGGTAGATATAGGCATAGAGGAGGCAGCAGGCCCCCCAATCGACAGCGGCAGCGACTGAGACACCTACAGAGACGCTGACAGAGGCTGCAATGCAGACTGAGGCAGATAGGGGTAAATATAGGCATAGAGAAGGCAGCAGACCCCCCAATCGACAGCGGCATTGACTGAGACGTCTACATAGACGCTGACAGAGGCTGCGACGCCGACTGAGACGCCGACTGAGGCAGATAGGAATAGATATAGGCATAGAGAAGGCAGCATACCCCCAATCGACAGCGGTAGCGACTGAGAATCCTACAGAGACGCTGACAGAGGCTGCGATATCTACCGCTATCTACCTCAATCTGTGTCTCAGTCGGCGTCGCAGCCACTGTCAGCGTCTCTGTAGGCATCTCAGTCGCTGCCGCTGTCGATTGGGGGTCTGCTGCCTTCTCTTTGCCTATATCTACCCCTAACTGCCTCAGTCCGCGTCTCAGTCGGCGTCGCAGCCTCTGTCAGCATCTCTGTAGGCGTCTCAGTCGCTGCAGCTGTCTATTGGTGGGTCTGCTGCCTTCCCTATGCCTATATCTACACCTATCTGGCTCAGTCGACGTCTCAGTCGGCGTCGCATCCTCTGTCAGCGTCTCTGTAGGCGTCTCAGTCGCTGCCGCTGTCGATTGGGGGGTCTGCTGCCTTCTCTATGACTACATCTAACCCTAGCTGCCTCAGTCGGCCTCGCTGCCTCTCACAGCATCTCTGTAGGCATCTCAGTCGCTGCCGCTGTCGATTGGGGGTCTGCTGCCTTCTCTATGCCTACATCTACCCCTATCTGTCTCAGTCGGCGTCTAAGTCGGCATCTCAGTCGATGTCGCATCCTCTGTCAGCGTCTCTGTAGGCGTTTCAGTCGCTGCCGCTGTCGATTGGGAGGTCTGCTGCCTTCTTTATGCCTATATCTACCCCTATCTGCCTCAGTCGGCGTCTCAGTCGGCGTCGCAGCCTCTGTCAGCGTCTCTGTAGGAGTCTCAGTCGTTTCCGCTGTCGATTGGGCGTCTGCTGCCTTCTCTATGCCTATATCTACCCCTATCTGCCTCAGTCGGCGTCTAAGTCGGCGTCTCAGTTGATTTCGCATCCTTTGTCAGCGTCTCTGTAGGCGTTTCAGTCGCTGCCTTCTCTACGCCTAGATCTACACCAATCTGTCTCAGTCGGCGTCTAAGTCGGCGTCTCAGTTGATTTCGCATCCTCTGTCAGCGTCTCTGTAGGCTTTTGAGTCGCTGCCGCTGTCGATTGGGGGGGGTCTGCTGTCTTCTCTATGCCTATATCTACCCCTATCTGCCTCAGTCGGCGTCTCAGTCGGCGTCGCAGCCCCAGTCAGTGTCTCTGTAGGAATCAGGTCTGCTGCCTTCTCTACGCCTATATCTACACCTATCTGCCTCAGCCCGCGTCTCAGTCGGCGTCGCAGCTTCTGTCGTCGTCTCTGTAGACGTCTCAGTCGCTGCCGTTGTCAATTGGGGGTACTGCTGCCTTCTATATGCCTATATCTAGCCCTATCTGCCTCAGTCGGCGTCTCAGTCGGCGTCGCAACCTCTGTCAGCGTCTCTGTAGGCGTCTCAGTAGCTGCCGCTGTCGATTGGAAGGGTCTGCTGCCTTCTCTATGCCAATATCTACCACTATCTGCCTCAGTCGGCGTCTCAGTTGGCGTCGCAGCCTCTGCCAGCGTCTCTGTAGGCATCTCAGTAGCTGCCGCTGTCGATTGGGGGTGGGGCTGCTGCCTTCTTTATGCCTATTTCTACCCCTATCTGCCTCAGTCGGCGTCTCAGTCGGCGTCTCAGTCGGCGTCGCAGCCTCTGTCAGCGTCTCTGTAGGAGTCTCAGTCATTGCCGCTGTCGATTGAGGGGTCTGCTGCCTTCTCTATACATATATCAAACCCTATCTGCCTCAGTCGGCGTCTCAGTCAGCGTCGCAGTCTCTGTCAGCCTCTGTAGGCGTCTTAGTCGCTGCCGCTGTCGATTGGGGAGGTCCGCTACCTTCTGTATGCCTATATCTACCCCTATCTACCTCAGTCCGCTTCTCAGTCGGCGTCGCAGCCTCTCTCAGCATCTCTGTAGGCGTCTCAGTCGCTGCCGGTGTCGATTGGGGTGTCGGCTGCCTTCTCTATGCCTATATCTACCCCTATATGTCTCAGTCGGCGTCTCAGTCGGCGTCTCAATCGATGTCGCAGCCTCTGTCAGCGTCTCTGTAGGCTTCTCAGTCGCTGCCGCTGTCGATTGGGGAGTCTGCTGCCTTCTCTACGCCTAGATCTACACTTATATGCCTCAGTTGGCGTCGCAATCGGCGTCGCAGCATTTGTCAGCGTCTCTGTAGGCTTCTAAGTCGCTGCCCCTGTCGATTGGGGGGCCTGCTCCCTTCTCTACGCCTAGATCTACACCTATCTGCCTCAGTCGGCGTCGCAGCCTCTGTCAGCGTCTCTGTTGGATTCTCAGTCGCAGCCGCTGTCGATTGGGGGGTCTGCTGCCTTCTCTATGCCTATATCTACCCCTATCTGCCTCAGTCCGCGTCTCAGTCGGCGTCGCAGCCTCTGTCAGCATCTCTGTAGGCGTCTCAGTCGCTGCCGCTGTCTATTGGTGGGTCTGCTGCCTTCTCTATGCCTATATCTACCCCTATCTACCTCAGTCGGCGTCTCAGTCGGCGTCACCGCATCTGCCAGCGTCTCTGTAGGCATCTCTGTCGCTGCCGCTGTCGATTGGGGGTCTGCTGCCTTCTCTATGCCTATATCTACCCCTATCTGCCTCAGTCCGCGTCTCAGTCGGCGTCGCAACCTCTGTCAGCATCTCTGTAGCCATATCAGTCGCTGCCGCTCTCTATTGGTGGGTCTGCTGCCTTCTCTATGCCTATATCTACCCCTATCTGCCTCAGTCGACGTCTCAGTCGGCATCGCAGCTTTTGTTAGCGTCTCTGTAGCGTCTCAGTCGCTGCCGCTGTTGATTGGAGGGTCTGCTGCCTTCTCTATGACTACATCTAACCCTAGCTGCCTCAGTCGGCCTCGCTGCCTCTGACAGCATTTCTGTAGGCGTCTCAGTCGCTGCCGCTGTCGATTGGGGGTCTGCTGCCTTCTCTATGCCTATATCTACCCCTATCTGCCTCAGTCGGCGTCTAAGTCGGCGTCTCAGTCGATGTCGCATCCTCTGTCGGCGTCTATGTAGGCGTTTCAGTCGCTGCCGCTGTCAATTGGGGGGTCTGCTGCCTTCTTAATGCCTATATCTACCCCTATCTGCCTCAGTCGGCGTCGCAGCTTCTGTCAGCGTTTCTGTAAGCGTCTCAGTCGCTGCCGCTGTAAATTGGGGGGTCTGCTGCCTTCTCTATGCCTATATCTAGCCCTATCTGCCTCAGTCGGCGTCTCAGTCGGCGTCGCAGCCTCTGTCAGCGTTTCTGTAGGCGTATCAGTCGCTGTCGCTATCGATTGGCGGGGGGGGTCAGCTGCCTTCTCTATGCCTATATCTACCCTATCTGCCTCAGTCGGCGTCTCAGTCGGCGTCGCAGCCTCTGTCAGCGTCTCTATAGGCGTCTCAGTCGCTGCCGCTGTCGATTGGAGGGTCTGTTGCCTTCTCTATGACTACATCTAACCCTAGCTGCCTCAGTCGGCCTCGCAACCTCTGTCAGCGTCTCTGTACGAATCTCAGTCGTTGCCGCTGTCGATTCGGGGGTCTGCTGTCTTCTCTATGCCTATTTCTACCCCTATCTGCCTCAGTCGGCGTCTCAGTCGGCGTCGCAGCCTCTGTCAGCGTCTCTGTAGGAGTCTCAGTCATTGCCGCTGTCGATTGGGGGTCTGCTGCCTTCTCTATGCATATATCAAACCCTATCTGCCTCAGTCGGCGTCTCCGTCAGCGTCGCAGCCTCTGTCAGCGTCTCCGTAGGCATCTCAGTCGCTGCCGCTGTCGATTGGGGAGGTCCGCTACCTTCTCTATGCCTATATCTACCCCAATCTGCCTCAGTCCGCGTCTCAGTCAGCGTCGCAGCCTCTGTCAGCGTTTCTGTAGGCGTCTCAGTCGCTGTCGCTATCGATTGGGGGGGGGGAGGTGTGCTGCCTTCTTTATGCCTATATCTACCCCTATCTGCCTCAGTCGGCGTCTCATTCGGCGTCTCAATCGATGTCGCAGCCTCTGTCAGCGTCTCTGTAAGCTTCTCAGTCGATGCCGCTGTCGATTGGGGGGCCTGCTGTTTTCTCTACGCCTAGATCTACACCTATCTGCCTCAGTCGGCGTCGCAGCCTCTGTCAGCGTCTCTGTTGGATTCTCAGTCGCAGCCGCTTTTATCGATTGGGGGGTCTGCTGCCTTCTCTATGCCTATATCTACCCCTATCTGCCTCAGTCGGCGTCTCAGTCGGCGTCGCCGCATCTGCCAGCGTCTCTGTAGGCATCTCTGTCGCTGCCGCTGTCGATTGGGGGTCTGCTGCCTTCTCTATGCCTATATCTACCCCTATCTGCCTCAGTCCGCGTCTCAGTCGGCGTCGCAGCCTCTGTCAGCATCTCTGTAGGCGTCTCAGTCGCTGCCGGTGTCGATTGGGGTGTGCTGCCTTCTCTATGCCTATATCTACCCCTATATGCCTCAGTCGGCGTCGCAGACTCTGTCAGCGTCTCTGTACGAATCTCAGTCGTTGCCGCTGTAAATTGGGGGGGTCTGCTGCCTTCTCTATGCCTATATCTAGCGCTATCTGCCTCAGTCGGCGTCTCAGTCGGCCTCGCTGCCTCTGACAGCATTTCTGTAGGCGTCTCAGTCGCTGCCGCTGCCGATTAGGGGTCTGCTGCCTTCTTTATGCCTATAGCTACCCCTATCTGCCTCAGTCGGCGTCGCAGCTTCTGTCAGCGTTTCTGTAGGCGTCTCAGTCGCTGCCGATGTAAATTGGGGGGTCTGCTGCCTTCTCTATGCCTATATCTAGCCCTATCTGCCTCAGTCGGCGTCTCTGTAGGAGTCTCAGTCATTGCCGCTGTCGATTGGGGGGGTCTGCTGCCTTCTCTATGCATATATCAAACCCTATCTGCCTCAGTCGGCGTCTCAGTCAGCGTCGCAGCCTCTGTCAGCGTCTCCGTAGGTATCTCAGTCGCTGCCGCTGTCGATTGGGGAGGTCCGCTACCTTCTCTACGCCTATATCTACCCCAATCTGCCTCAGTCCGCGTCTCAGTCGGCGTCGCAACCTCTGTCAGCATCTCTGTAGGCGTCTCAGTCGCTGCCGGTGTCGATTGGGGTGTCGGCTGCCTTCTCTATGCCTATATCTACCCCTATCTGCCTCAGTCGGCGTCTCAGTCGGCGTCTCAATCGATGTCGCAGCCTCTGTCAGCGTCTCAGTAGGCTTCTCAGTCGCTGCCGCTGTCGATTGGGGAGTCTGCTGCGTTCTCTACGCCTAGATCTACGCCTCAGGCGGCATCGCAATCGGCGTCGCAGCATTTGTCAGCGTCTCTGTAGGCTTCTAAGTCGCTGCCTTTGTCGTTTGGGGGGCCTGCTGCCTTCTCTACGCCTAGATCTACACCTATCTTTCTCAGTCGGCGTCGCAGCCTCTGTCAGCGTCTCTGTTGGATTCTCAGTCGCAGCCGCTGTCGATTGGAGGGTCTGCTGCCTTCTCTCTGACTACATCTAACCCTAGCTGCCTCAGTCGGCCTCGCTGCCTCTGACAGCATTTCTGTAGGCGTCTCAGTCGCTGCCGCTGTCGATTAGGGGTCTGCTGCCTTCTTTATGCCTATAGCTACCCCTATCTGCCTCAGTCGGCGTCGCAGCTTCTGTCAGCGTTTCTGTAGGCGTCTCAGTCGCTGCCGCTGTAAATTGGGGGGTCTGCTGCCTTCTCTATGCCTATATCTAGCCCTATCTGCCTCAGTCGGCGTCTCAGTCAGCGTCGCAGCCTCTGTCAGCGTTTCTGTAGGCGTCTCAGTCGCTGTCGCTATCGATTGGGGGTGGGTCTGCTGCCTTCTCTATGCCTATATCTACCCCTATCTGCCTCAGTCGGCGTCGCAGCCTCTGTCAGCGTCTCTGTACGAATCTCAGTCGTTGCCGCTGTCGATTGGGGGGTCTGCTGCCTTCTCTATGCCTATATCTACCCCTATCTGCCTCAGTCGGCGTCGCAGCCTCTGCCAGCGTCTCTGTAGGCATCTCAGTAGCTGCCGCTGTCGATTGGGGGGGTGGGGTCTGCTGCCTTCTTTATGCCTATTTCTACCCCTATCTGCCTCAGTCGGCGTCTCAGTCGGCGTCTCAGTCGGCGTCTCAGTCGGCGTCTCAGTCGACGTCGCAGCCACTGTCAGCGTCTCTGTAGGAGCCTCAGTCATTGCCGCTGTCGATTGGGGTGTCTGCTGCCTTCTCTATGCATATACCAAACCCTATCTGCCTCTGTCGGCGTCTCAGTCAGCGTCGCAGCCCCTGTCAGCGTCTCCGTAGGCATCTCAGTCGCTGCCGCTGCCGCTGTCGATTGGGGAGGTCCGCTACCTTCTCTACGCCTATATCTACCCCAATCTGCCCCAGTCCGCGTCTCAGTCGGCGTCGCAACCTCTGTCAGCATCTCTGTAGGCGTCTCAGTCGCTGCCGGTGTCGATTGGGGTGTCGGCTGCCTTCTCTATGCCTATATCTACCCCTATCTGCCTCAGTCGGCGTCTCAGTCGGCGTCTCAATCGATGTCGCAGCCTCTGTCAGCGTCTCTGCAGGCTTCTCAGTCGCTGCCGCTGTCGATTGGGGAGTCTGCTGCGTTCTCTACGCCTAGATCTACACCTATATGCCTCAGGCGGCATCGCAATCGGCGTCGCAGCATTAGTCAGCGTCTCTGTAGGCTTCTAAGTCGCTGCCTTTGTCGATTGGGGGGCCTGCTACCTTCTCTACGCCTAGATCTACACCTATCTGCCTCAGTCGGCGTCGCATCCTCTGTCAGCGTCTCTGTTGGATTCTCAGTCGCAGCCGCTTTTATCGATTGGGGGGTCTGCTGCCTTCTCTATGCGTATATCTACCCCTATCTGCCCCAGTCCGCGTCTCAGTCGGCGTCGCAGCCTCTGTCAGCGTCTCTGTAGGCGTCTCAGTCGCTGCCGCTGTCGATTGGAGGGTCTGCTGCCTTCTCTATGACAACCATCCAACCTTAGCTGCCTCAGTCGGCCTCGCTGCCTCTGACAGCATTTCTGTAGGCGTCGCAGTCGCTGCCGCTGTCGATTGGGGAGGTCCGCTACATTCTTTACGCCTATATCTACCCCTATCTGCCTCAGTCGGCGTCTCAGTTGGCGTCGCCGCATCTGCCAGCGTCTCTGTAGGCATCTCTGTCGCTGCCGCTGTCGATTGGGGGTCTGCTGCCTTCTCAATGCCTATATCTACCCCTATCTGCCCCAGTCCGCGTCTCAGTCGGCGTCGCAGCCTCTGTCAGCATCTCTGTAGGCATCTCAGTCGCTGCCGCTCTCTATTGGTGGATCTGCTGCCTTCTCTATGCATATATCCACCCGTATCTGCCTCAGTCGACGTCTCAGTCGGCATCGCAGCCTCTGTCAGCGTCTCTGTAGGCGTCTCAGTCGCTGCCGCTGTCGATTGGAGGGTCTGCTGCCTTCTCTATGACTACATCCAACCCTAGCTGCCTCAGTCGGCCTCGCTGCCTCTGACAGCATTTCTGTAGGCGTCTCAGTCGCTGCCGCTGTCGATTGGGGGTCTGCTGCCTTCTCTATGCCTATATCTAGCCCTATCTGCCTCAGTCGGCATCTCAGTCGGCGTCTCAGTCGGCGTCGCAGCCTCTGTCAGCGTTTCTGTAGGCGTCTCAGTCGCTGTCGCTATCGATTGGGGGGGGTCTGCTGCCTTCTCTATGCTTATATCTACCCCTATCTGCCTCAGTCGGCGTCTCAGTCGGCGTCGCAGCCTCTGTCAGCGTATCTGTAGGCATCTCAGTAGCTGCCGCTGTCGATTGGGGGGGGGGGGGGTCTGCTGCCTTCTTTATGCCTATTTCTACCCCTATCTGCCTCAGTCGGCGTCTCAGTCAGCGTCGCAGCCTCTGTCAGCGTCTCTGTAGGCGTCTCAGTCGCTGCCGCTGTCGATTGGAGGGTCTGCTGCCTTCTCTATGACTACATCTAACCCTAGCTGCCTCAGTCGGCCTCGCAGCCTCTGTCAGCGTCTCTGTACGAATCTCAGTCGTTGCTGCTGTCGATTCGTGGGTATGCTGCCTTCTCTATGCCTATTTCTACCCCTACCTGCCTCAGTCGGCGTCTCAGTCGGCGTCGCAGCCTCCGTCAGCATCTCTGTAGGCGTCTCAGTCGCTGCCGGTGTCGATTGGGGTGTTCTGCCTTCTCTATGCCTATATCTACCCCTATCTGCCTCAGTCGGCGTCTCAGTCGGCGTCTCAATCGATGTCGCAGCCTCTGTCAGCGTCTCTGTAGGCTTCTCAGTCACTGTCGCTGTCGATTGGGGAGTCTGCTGCGTTCTCTACGCCTAGATCTACACCTATATGCCTCAGTCGGCGTCGCAGCCTCTGTCAGCGTCTCTGTTGGATTCTCAGTCGCAGCCGCTGTCGATTGGGGGGGGGGGTCTGCTGCCTTCTCTCTGACTACATCTAACCCTAGCTGCCTCAGTCGGCCTCGCTGCCTCTGACAGCATTTCTGTAGGCGTCTCAGTCGCTGCCGCTGTCGATTAGGGGTCTGCTGCCTTCTTTATGCCTATATCTACCCCTATCTGCCTCAGTCGGCGTCGCAGCTTCTGTCAGCGTTTCTGTAGGCGTCTCAGTCGCTGCCGCTGTAAATTTGGGGGGTCTGCTGCCTTCTCTATGCCTATATCTACCCCTATCTGCCTCAGTCGGCGTCGCAGCCTCTGCCAGCGTCTCTGTAGGCATCTCAGTAGCTGCCGCTGTCGATTGGGGGGGGGTCTGCTGCCTTCTTAATGCCTATTTCTACCCCTATCTGCCTCAGTCGGCGTCTCAGTCGGCGTCGCAGCCTCTGTCAGCGTTTCTGTAGGCGTCTCAGTCGCTGTCGCTATCGATTGGGGGGGGGGGGGTGTGCTGCCTTCTTTATGCCTATATCTACCCCTATCTGCCTCAGTCGGCGTCGCAGCCTCTGTCAGCGTCTCTGTACGAATCTCAGTCGTTGCCGCTGTCGATTGGGGGGTCTGCTGCCTTCTCTATGCCTATATCTACCCCTATCTGCCTCAGTCGGCGTCGCAGCCTCTGCCAGCGTCTCTGTAGGCATCTCAGTAGCTGCCGCTGTCGATTGGGGGGGGGGGGGTCTGCTGCCTTCTTAATGCCTATTTCTACCCCTATCTGCCTCAGTCGGCGTCTCAGTCGGCGTCGCAGCCTCTGTCAGCGTCTCTGTAGGAGTCTCAGTCATTGCCGCTGTCGATTGGGGGGTCTGCTGCCTTCTCTATGCATATATCAAACCCTATCTGCCTCAGTCGGCGTCTCAGTAAGCGTCTCCGTAGGCATCTCAGTCGCTGCCGCTGTCGATTGGGGAGGTCCGCTACCTTCTCTATGCCTATATCTACCCCAATCTGCCTCAGTCCGCGTCTCAGTCGGCGTCGCAACCTCTGTCAGCATCTCTGTAGGCGTCTCAGTCGCTGCCGGTGTCGATTGGGGTGTCGGCTGCCTTCTCTATGCCTATATCTACCCCTATCTGCCTCAGTCGGCGTCTCAGTCGGCGTCTCAATCGATGTCGCAGCCTCTGTCAGCGTCTCTGTAGGCTTCTCAGTCGCTGCCGCTGTCGATTGGGGAGTCTGCTGCGTTCTCTACGCCTAGATCTACACCTATATGCCTCAGTCGGCATCGCAATCGGCGTCGCAGCATTTGTCAGCGTCTCTGTAGGCTTCTAAGTCGCTGCCTTTGTCGATTGGGGGGCCTGCTGCCTTCTCTACGCCTAGATCTACACCTATCTGCCTCAGTCGGTGTCGCAGCCTCTGTCAGCGTCTCTGTTGGATTCTCAGTCGCAGCCGCTTTTATCGATTGGGGGGTCTGCTGCCTTCTCTATGCCTATATCTACCCCTATCTGCCTCAGTCCGCGTCTCAGTCGGCGTCGCAGCCTCTGTCAGCATCTCTGTAGGCGTCTCAGTCGCTGCCGCTGTCGATTGGAGGGTCTGCTGCCTTCTCTATGACTACATCTAACCCTAGCTGCCTCAGTCGGCCTCGCAGCCTCTGTCAGCGTCTCTGTACGAATCTCAGTCGTTGCCGCTGTCGATTCGGGGATCTGCTGCCTTCTCTATGAATATTTCTACCCCAATCTGCCTCAGTCGGCGTCTCAGTCGGCGTCGCAGCCTCTGTCAGCGTCTCTGTAGGAGTCTCAGTCATTGCCGCTGTCGATTGGGGGTCTGCTGCCTTCTCTATGCATATATAAAACCGTATCTGCCTCAGTCGGCGTCTCCGTCAGCGTCGCAGCCTCTGTCAGCGTCTCCGTAGGCATCTCAGTCGCTGCCGCTGTCGATTGGGGAGGTCCGCTACCTTCTCTATGCCTATATCTACCCCAATCTGCCTCATTCCGCGTCTCAGTCGGCGTCGCAGCCTCTGTCAGCATCTCTGTAGGCGTCTCAGTCGCTGCCGGTGTCGATTGGGGTGTCGGCTGCCTTCTCTATGCCTATATCTACCCCTATCTGCCTCAGTCGGCGTCTCAGTCGGCGTCTCAATCGATGTCGCAGCCTCTGTCAGCGTCTCTGTAGGCTTCTCAGTCACTGTCGCTGTCGATTGGGGAGTCTGCTGCGTTCTCTACGCCTAGATCTACAATTATATGCCTCAGTCGGCGTCGCAGCTTCTGTCAGCGTCTCTGTTGGATTCTCAGTCGCAGCCGCTGTCGATTGGGGGGGGGGTCTGCTGCCTTCTCTCTGACTACATCTAACCCTAGCTGCCTCAGTCGGCCTCGCTGCCTCTGACAGCATTTCTGTAGGCGTCTCAGTCGCTGCCGCTGTCGATTAGGGTTCTGCTGCCTTCTTTATGCCTATATCTACCCCTATCTACCTCAGTCGGCGTCGCAGCTTCTGTCAGCGTTTCTGTAGGCGTCTCAGTCGCTGCCGCTGTAAATTTGGGGGGTCTGCTGCCTTCTCTATGCCTATATCTAGCCCTATCTGCCTCAGTCGGCGTCTCAGTCGGCGTCGCAGCCTCTGTCAGCGTTTCTGTAGACGTCTCAGTCGCTGTCGCTATCGATTGGGGGGGGGGGGGGTGTGCTGCCTTCTTTATGCCTATATCTACCCGTATCTGCCTCAGTCGGCGCCTCAGTCGGCGTCGCAGCCTCTGTCAGCGTCTCTGTACGAATCTCAGTCGTTGCCGCTGTCGATTGGGGGGTCTGCTGCCTTCTCTATGCCTATATCTACCCCTATCTGCCTCAGTCGGCGTCGCAGCCTCTGCCAGCGTCTCTGTAGGCATCTCTGTAGCTGCCGCTGTCGATTGGGGGGGGGGGTCTGCTGCCTTCTTTATGCCTATTTCTACCCCTATCTGCCTCTGTAGGCTTCTAAGTCGCTGCCTTTGTCGATTGGGGGGGCCTGCTGCCTTCTCAACGCCTAGATCTACACCTATCTGCCTCAGTCGGTGTCGCAGCCTCTGTCAGCGTCTCTGTTGGATTCTCAGTCGCAGCCGCTTTTATCGATTGAGGGGTCTGCTGCCTTCTCTATGCCTATATCTACCCCTATCTGCCTCAGTCCGCGTCTCAGTCGGCGTCGCAGCCTCTGTCAGCATCTCTGTAGGCGTCTCAGTCGCTGCCGCTGTCTATTGGTGGGTCTTCTGCCTTCTCTATGCCTATATCTACCCCTATCTGCCTCAGTCCGCGTCTCAGTCGGCGTCGCAGCCTCTGTCAGCATCTCTGTAGGCATCTCAGTCGCTGCCGCTCTCTATTGGTGGATCTGCGGCCTTCTCTATGCCTATATCTACCCCTATCTGCCTCAGTCGACGTCTCAGTCGGCGTCGCAGCCCCCGTCAGCGTCTCTGTAGGAGTCTCAGTCATTGCCGCTATCGATTGGGGAGGTCCGATACCTTCTCTATGCCTATATCTACCCCAATCTGCCTCAGTCGGCGTCTAAGTCGGAGTCTCAGTCGATTTCGCATCCTCTGTCAGCGTCTCTGTAGGCGTTTCAGTCGCTGCCGCTGTCGATTGGGGGGTCTGCTGCCTTCTTTATGCCTATATCTACCCCTATCTGCCCCAGTCGGCGCCGCAGCTTCTGTCAGCGTTTCTGTAGGCGTCTCAGTCGCTGCCGCTGTAAATTGGGGGGGTCTGCTGCCTTCTCTATGCCTATATCTAGCCCTATCTGCCTCAGTCGGCGTCTCAGTCGGCGTCGCAGCCTCTGTCAGCGTTTCTGTAGGCGTCTCAGTCGCTGTCGCTATCGATTGGGGTGGGTCTGCTGCCTTCTCTATGCCTATATCTACCCCTATCTGCCTCAGTCGGCGTCGCAGCCTCTGTCAGCGTCTCTGTACGAATCTCAGTCGTTGCCGCTGTCGATTGGGGGGTCTGCTGCCTTCTCTATGCCTATATCTACCCCTATCTGCCTCAGTCGGCGTCGCAGCCTCTGCCAGCGTCTCTGTAGGCATCTCAGTAGCTGCCGCTGTCGATTGGGGGGGTCTGCTGCCTTCTTTATGCCTATTTCTACCCCTATCTGCCTCAGTCGGCGTCACAGTCGTCGTCGCAGCCTCTGTCAGCGTCACTGTAGGAGTCTCAGTCATTGCCGCTGTCGATTGGGGGGTCTGCTGCCTTCTCTATGCATATATCAAACCCTATCTACCTCAGTCGGCGTCTCAGTCAGCGTCGCAGCCTCTGTCAGCGTCTCCGTAGGCATCTCAGTCGCTGCCGCTGTCGATTGGGGAGGTCCGCTACCTTCTCTACGCCTATATCTACCCCAATCTGCCTCAGGCCGCGTCTCAGTCGGCGTCGCAACCTCTGTCAGCATCTCTGTAGGCGTCTCAGTCGCTGCCGGTGTCGATTGGGGTGTCGGCTGCCTTCTCTATGCCTATATCTACCCCTATCTGCCTCAGTCGGCGTCTCAGTCGGCGTCTCAATCGATGTCGCAGCCTCTGTCAGCGTCTCTGTAGGCTTCTCAGTCGCTGCCGCTGTCGATTGGGGAGTCTGCTGCGTTCTCTACGAATAGAACTACACCTATATGCCTCAGGCGGCATCGCAATCGGCGTCGCAGCATTTGTCAGCGTCTCTGTAGGCTTCTAAGTCGCTGCCTTTGTCGATTGGGGGGCCTGCTGCTCTCTCTACGCCTAGATCTACACCTATCTACCTCAGTCGGCGTCGCATCCTCTGTCAGCGTCTCTGTTGGATTCTCAGTCGCAGCCGCTTTTATCGATTGGGGGGTCCGCTGCCTTCTCTATGCCTATATCTACCCCTATCTGCCTCAGTCCGCGTCTCAGTCGGCGTCGCAGCCTCTGTCAGCATTTCTGTAGGCGTCTCAGTCGCTGCCGCTGTCTATTGGTGGGTCTGCTGCCTTCTCTATGCCTATATCTACCCCTATCTGCCTCAGTCGGCGTCTCAGTCGGCGTCGCCGCATCTGCCAGCGTCTCTGTAGGCATCTCTGTCGCTGCCGCTGTCGATTGGGGGTCTGCTGCCTTCTCAATGCCTATATCTACCCCTATCTGCCTCAGTCCGCGTCTCAGTCGGCGTCGCAGCCTCTGTCAGCATCTCTGTAGGCATCTCAGTCGCTGCCGCTCTCTATTGGTGGGTCTGCTGCCTTCTCTATGCCTATATCTACCCCTATCTGCCTCAGTCGACGTCTCAGTCGGCATCGCAGCCTCTGTCAGCGTCTCTGTAGGCGTCTCAGTCGCTGCCGCTGTCGATTGGAGGGTCTGCTGCCTTCTCTATGACTACATCCAACCCTAGCTGCCTCTGACAGCATTTCTGTAGGCGTCTCAGTCGCTGCCGCTGTCGATTGGGGGTCTGCTGCCTTCTCTATGCCCATATCTACCCCAATCTGCCTCAGTCGGCGTCTAAGTCGGAGTCTCAGTCGATTTCGCATCCTCTGTCAGCGTCTCTGTAGGCGTTTCAGTCGCTGCCGCTGTCGATTGGGGGGGTCTGCTGCCTTCTTTATGCCTATATCTACCCCTATCTGCCCCAGTCGGCGCCGCAGCTTCTGTCAGCGTTTCTGTAGGCGTCTCAGTCGCTGCCGCTGTAAATTGGGGGGTCTGCTGCCTTCTCTATGCCTATATCTAGCCCTATCTGCCTCAGTCGGCGTCTCAGTCGGCGTCGCAGCCTCTGTCAGCGTTTCTGTAGGCGTCTCAGTCGCTGTCGCTATCGATTGGGGGGGTCTGCTGCCTTCTCTATGCTTATATCTACCCCTATCTGCCTCAGTCGGCGTCTCAGTCGGCGTCGCAGCCTCTCTCAGCGACTCTGTACGAATCTCAGTCGTTGCCGCTATCGATTGGGGGGGTCTGCTGCCTTCTCTATGCTTATATCTACCCCTATCTGCCTCAGTCGGCGTCTCAGTCGGCGTCGCAGCCTCTCTCAGCGTCTCTGTACGAATCTCAGTCGTTGCCGCTGTCGATTGGGGGGTCTGCTGCCTTCTTTATGCCTATTTATACCCCTATCTGCCTCAGTCGGCGTCTCAGTCGGCGTCGCAGCCTCTGTCAGCGTCTCTGTAGGAGTCTCAGTCGTTGCCGCTGTCGATTGGGGGTCTGCTGCCTTCCCTATGCATATATCAAACCCTATCTGCCTCAGTCGGCGCCTCAGTCGGCGTCGCAGCCTCTGTCAGCGTTTCTGTAGGCGTCTCAGTCGCTGTCGCTATCGATTGGGGGGGGGTCTGCTGCCTTCTCTATGCTTATATCTAACCCTAGCTGCCTCAGTCGGCCTCGCAGCCTCTGTCAGCGTCTCTGTACGAATCTCAGTCGTTGCCGCTGTCGATTCGGGGGTCTGCTGCCTTTTCTATGCCTATTTCTACCCCTATCTGCCTCAGTCGGCGTCTCAGTCGGCGTCGCAGCCTCTGTCAGCGTCTCTGTAGGAGTCTCAGTCATTGCCGCTGTCGATTGGGGGTCTGCTGCCTTCTCTATGCATATATTAAACCCTATCTGCCTCAGTCGGCGTCTCCGTCAGCGTCGCAGCCTCTGTCAGCGTCTCCGTAGGCATCTCAGTCGCTGCCGCTGTCGATTGGGGAGGTCCGCTACCTTCTCTATGCCTATATCTACCCCAATCTGCCTCAGTCCGCGTCTCAGTCGGCGTCGCAGCCTCTGTCAGCATCTCTGTAGGCGTCTCAGTCGCTGCCGGTGTCGATTGGGGTGTCGGCTGCCTTCTCTATGCCTATATCTACCCCTATCTGCCTCAGTCGGCGTCTCAGTCGGCGTCTCAATCGATGTCGCAGCCTCTGCCAGCGTCTCTGTAGGCTACTCAGTCACTGTCGCTGTCGATTGGGGAGTCTGCTGCGTTCTCTACGCCTAGTTTTACACCTATATGCCTCAGTCGGCGTCGCAGCCTCTGTCAGCGTCTCTGTTGGATTCTCAGTCGCAGCCGCTGTCGATTGGGGGGGTCTGCTGCCTTCTTTATGCCTATATCTACCCCTATCTGCCTCAGTCGGCGTCGCAGCCTCTGTCAGCGTCTCTGTACGAATCTCAGTCGTTGCCGCTGTCGATTGGGGGGTCTGCTGCCTTCTCTATGCCTATATCTACCCCTATCTGCCTCAGTCGGCGTCGCAGCCTCTGCCAGCGTCTCTGTAGGCATCTCAGTAGCTGCGCTGTCGATTGGGGGGGGGGGTCTGCTGCCTTCTTTATGCCTATTTCTACCCCTATCTGCCTCAGTCGGCGTCTCAGTCGCCGTCGCAGCCCCTGTCAGCGTCTCTGTAGGAGTCTCAGTCATTGCCGCTGTCGATTGGGGGTCTGCTGCCTTCTCTATGCATATATCAAACCCTATCTGCCTCAGTCGGCGTCTCAGTCAGCGTCTCCGTAGGCATCTCAGTCGCTGCCGCTGTCGATTGGGGAGGTCCGCTACTTTCTCTATGCCTATATCTACACCAATCTGCCTCAGTCCGCGTCTCAGTCGGCGTCGCAACCTCTGACAGCATTTCTGTAGGCGTCTCAGTCGCTGCCGCTGTCGATTGGGGGTCTGCTGCCTTCTCTATGCCTATATCTACCCCAATCTGCCTCAGTCGGCGTCTAAGTCGGAGTCTCAGTCGATTTCGCATCCTCTGTCAGCGTCTCTGTAGGCATTTCAGTCGCTGCCGCTGTCGATTGGGGGGTCTGCTGCCTTCTTTATGCCTATATCTACCCCTATCTGCCCCAGTCGGCGCCGCAGCTTCTGTCAGCGTTTCTGTAGGCGTCTCAGTCGCTGCCGCTGTAAATTGGGGGGTCTGCTGCCTTCTCTATGCCTATATCTAGCCCTATCTGCCTCAGTCGGCGTCTCAGTCGGCGTCGCAGCCTCTGTCAGCGTTTCTGTAGGCGTCTCAGTCGCTGTCGCTATCGATTGGGGGGGTCTGCTGCCTTCTCTGTGCTTATATCTACCCCTATCTGCCTCAGTCGGCGTCTCAGTCGGCGTCGCAGCCTCTCTCAGCGTCTCTGTACGAATCTCAGTCGTTGCCGCTGTCGATTGGGGGGTCTGCTGCCTTCTTTATGCCTATTTATACCCCTATCTGCCTCAGTCGGCGTCTCAGTCGGCGTCGCAGCCTCTGTCAGCGTCTCTGTAGGAGTCTCAGTCGTTGCCGCTGTCGATTGGGGGTCTGCTGCCTTCCCTATGCATATATCAAACCCTATCTGCCTCAGTCGGCGCCTCAGTCGGCGTCGCAGCCTCTGTCAGCGTTTCTGTAGGCGTCTCAGTCGCTGTCGCTATCGATTGGGGGGGGGTCTGCTGCCTTCTCTATGCTTATATCTAACCCTAGCTGCCTCAGTCGGCCTCGCAGCCTCTGTCAGCGTCTCTGTACGAATCTCAGTCGTTGCCGCTGTCGATTCGGAGGTCTGCTGCCTTCTCTATGCCTATTTCTACCCCTATCTGCCTCAGTCGGCGTCTCAGTCGGCGTCGCAGCCTCTGTCAGCGTCTCTGTAGGAGTCTCAGTCATTGCCGCTGTCGATTGGGGGTCTGCTGCCTTCTCTATGCATATATTAAACCCTATCTGCCTCAGTCGGCGTCTCCGTCAGCGTCGCAGCCTCTGTCAGCGTCTCCGTAGGCATCTCAGTCGCTGCCGCTGTCGATTGGGGAGGTCCGCTACCTTCTCTATGCCTATATCTACCCCAATCTGCCTCAGTCCGCGTCTCAGTCGGCGTCGCAGCCTCTGTCAGCATCTCTGTAGGCGTCTCAGTCGCTGCCGGTGTCGATTGGGGTGTCGGCTGCCTTCTCTATGCCTATATCTACCCCTATCTGCCTCAGTCGGCGTCTCAGTCGGCGTCTCAATCGATGTCGCAGCCTCTGCCAGCGTCTCTGTAGGCTACTCAGTCACTGTCGCTGTCGATTGGGGAGTCTGCTGCGTTCTCTACGCTTAGATCTACACCTATATGCCTCAGTCGGCGTCGCAGCCTCTGTCAGCGTCTCTGTTGGATTCTCAGTCGCAGCCGCTGTCGATTGGGGGGGGGGGGGTCTGCTGCCTTCTGTCTGACTACATCTAACCCTAGCTGCCTCAGTCGGCCTCGCTGCCTCTGACAGCATTTCTGTAGGCGTCTCAGTCGCTGTCGCTGTCGATTAGGGGTCTGCTGCCTTCTTTATGCCTATATCTACCCCTATCTGCCTCAGTCGGCGTCGCAGCTTCTGTCAGCGTTCCTGTAGGCGTCTCAGTCGCTGCCGCTGTAAATTTGGGGGGTCTGCTGCCTTCTCTATGCCTATATCTAGCCCTATCTGCCTCAGTCGGCGTCTCAGTCGGCGTCGCAGCCTCTGTCAGCGTTTCTGTAGGCGTCTCAGTCGCTGTCGCTATCGATTGGGGGGGGGGTGTGCTGCCTTCTTTATGCCTATATCTACCCCTATCTGCCTCAGTCGGCGTCGCAGCCTCTGTCAGCGTCTCTGTACGAATCTCAGTCGTTGCCGCTGTCGATTGGGGGGTCTGCTGCCTTCTCTATGCCTATATCTACCCCTATCTGCCTCAGTCGGCGTCGCAGCCTCTGCCAGCGTCTCTGTAGGCATCTCAGTAGCTGCGCTGTCGATTGGGGGGGGGGTCTGCTGCCTTCTTTATGCCTATTTCTACCCCTATCTACCTCAGTCGGCGTCTCAGTCGGTGCCGCAGCCTCTGTCAGTGTCTCTGTAGGAGTCTCAGTCATTGCCGCTGTCGATTGGGGGTCTGCTGCCTTCTCTATGCATATATCAAACCCTATCTGCCTCAGTCGGCGTCTCAGTCAGCGTCTCCGTAGGCATCTCAGTCGCTGCCGCTGTCGATTGGGGAGGTCCGCTACTTTCTCTATGCCTATATCTACACCAATCTGCCTCAGTCCGCGTCTCAGTCGGCGTCGCAACCTCTGTCAGCATCTCTGTAGGCGTCTCAGTCGCTGCCGGTGTCGATTGGGGTGTCGGCTGCCTTCTCTATGACTATATCTACCCCTATCTGCCTCAGTCGGCGTCTCAGTCGGCGTCTCAATCGATGTCGCAGCCTCTGTCAGCGTCTCTGTAGGCTTCTCAGTCGCTGCCGCTGTCGATTGGGGAGTCTGCTGCCTTCTCTACGCCTAGATCTACACCTATATGCCTCAGTCGGCATCGCAATCGGCGTCGCAGCATTTGTCAGCGTCTCTGTAGGCTTCTAAGTCGCTGCCTTTGTCGATTGGGGGGCCTGCTGCCTTCTCTACGCCTAGATCTACACCTATCTGCCTCAGTCGGTGTCGCAGCCTCTGTCAGCGCCTCTGTTGGATTCTCAGTCGCAGCCGCTTTTATCGATTGGGGGGTCTGCTGCCTTCTCTATGCCTATATCTACCCCTATCTGCCTCAGTCGGCATCGCAATCGGCGTCGCAGCCTCTGTCAGCGTCTCTGTAGGCGTCTCAGTCGCTGTCGCTATCGATTGGGGGGGGGTCTGCTGCCTTCTCTATGCTTATATCTACCCCTATCTGCCTCAGTCGGCGTCTAAGTCGGAGTCTCAGTCGATTTCGCATCCTCTGTCAGCGTCTCTGTAGGCGTTTCAGTCGCTGCCGCTGTCGATTGGAGGGTCTGCTGCCTTCTCTATGACTACATCCAACCCTAGCTGCCTCAGTCAGCCTCGCTGCCTCTGACAGCATTTCTGTAGGCGTCTCAGTCGCTGCCGCTGTCGATTGGAGGGTCTGCTGCCTTCTCTATGACTACATCCAACCCTAGCTGCCTCAGTCGGCCTCGCTGCCTCTGACAGCGTTTCTGTAGGCGTCTCAGTCGCTGCCGCTGTAAATTGGGGGGTCTGCTGCCTTCTCTATGCCTATATCTACCCCTATCTGCCTCAGTCGGCGTCTCAGTCGGCGTCGCAGCCTCTGTCAGCATCTCTGTAGGCGTCTCAGTCGCTGCCGGTGTCGATTGGGGTGTCGGCTGCCTTCTCTATGCCTATATCTACCCCTATCTGCCTCAGTCGGCGTCTCAGTCGGCGTCTCAATCGATGTCGCAGCCTCTGTCAGCGTCTCTGTAGGCTTCTCAGTCACTGTCGCTGTCGATTGGGGAGTCTGCTGCGTTCTCTACGCCTAGATCTACACCTATATGCCTCAGTCGGCATCGCAGCCTCTGTCAGCGTCTCTGTTGGATTCTCAGTCGCAGCCGCTGTCGATTGGGGGGGGGGTCTGCTGCCTTCTCTCTGACTACATCTAACCCTAGCTGCCTCAGTCGGCCTCGCTGCCTCTGACAGCATTTCTGTATTCGTCTCAGTCGCTGCCGCTGTCGATTAGGGGTCTGCTGCCTTCTTTATGCCTATATCTACCCCTATCTGCCTCAGTCGGCGTCGCAGCTTCTGTCAGCGTTTCTGTAGGCGTCTCAGTCGCTGCCGCTGTAAATTTGGGGGGTCTGCTGCCTTCTCTATGCCTATATCTAGCCCTATCTGCCTCAGTCGGCGTCTCAGTCGGCGTCGCAGCCTCTGTCAGCGTTTCTGTAGGCGTCTCAGTCGCTGTCGCTATCGATTGGGGGGGGGGGGTGTGCTGCCTTCTTTATGCCTATATCTACCCCTATCTGCCTCAGTCGGCGTCGCAGCCTCTGCCAGCGTCTCTGTAGGCATCTCAGTAGCTGCCGCTGTCGATTGGGGGGGGGGTCTGCTGCCTTCTTTATGCCTATTTCTACCCCTATCTGCCTCAGTCGGCGTCTCAGTCGGCGTCGCAGCCTCTGTCAGCGTCTCTGTAGGAGTCTCAGTCATTGCCGCTGTCGATTGGGGGGTCTGCTGCCTTCTCTATGCATATATCAAACCCTATCTGCCTCAGTCGGCGTCTCAGTCAGCGTCTCCGTAGGCATCTCAGTCGCTGCCGCTGTCGATTGGGGAGGTCCGCTACCTTCTCTATGCCTATATCTACCCCAATCTGCCTCAGTCCGCGTCTCAGTCGGCGTCGCAACCTCTGTCAACATATCTGTAGGCGTCTCAGTCGCTGCCGGTGTCGATTGGGGTGTCGGCTGCCTTCTCTATGCCTATATCTACCCCTATCTGCCTCAGTCGGCGTCTCAGTCGGCGTCTCAATCGATGTCGCAGCCTCTGTCAGCGTCTCTGTAGGCTTCTCAGTCGCTGCCGCTGTCGATTGGGGAGTCTGCTGCGTTCTCTACGCCTAGATCTACACCTATATGCCTCAGTCGGCATCGCAATCGGCGTCGCAGCATTTGTCAGCGTCTCTGTAGGCTTCTAAGTCGCCGCCTTTGTCGATTGGGGGGCCTGATGCCTTCTCTACGCCTAGATCTACACCTATCTGCCTCAGTCCGCATCTCAGTCGGCGTCGCAGCCTCTGTCAGCATCTCTGTAGGCGTCTCAGTCGCTGCCGCTGTCTATTGGTGGGTCTTCTGCCTTCTCTATGACTACATCTAACCCTAGCTGCCTCAGTCCGCGTCTCAGTCGGCGTCGCAGCCTCTGTCAGCATCTCTGTAGGCATCTCAGTCGCTGCCGCTCTCTATTGGTGGATCTGCTGCCTTTTCTATGCCTATATCTACCCCTATCTGCCTCAGTCGACGTATCAGTCGGCGTCGCAGCCCCTGTCAGCGTCTCTGTAGGAGTCTCAGTCATTGCCGCTATCGATTGGGGAGGTCCGCTACCTTCTCTATGCCTATATCTACCCCAATCTGCCTCAGTCCGTGTCTCAGTCTGCGTCGCAGCCCCAGTCGCAGCCTCTGTCAGCGTCTCTGTAGGCGTCTCAGTCGCTGCCGCTGTCGATTGGAGGATTTGCTGCCTTCTCTATGACTACATCCAACCCTAGCTGCCTCAGTCGGCCTCGCAGCCTCTGTCAGCGTTTCTGTAGGCGTCTCAGTCGCTGTCGCTATCGATTGGGGGGGGGGGGGTCTGCTGCCTTCTCTATGCTTATATCTAACCCTAGCTGCCTCAGTCCGCGTCTCAGTCGGCGTCGCAGCCTCTGTCAGCATCTCTGTAGGCATCTCAGTCGCTGCCGCTCTCTATTGGTGGATCTGCTGCCTTTTCTATGCCTATATCTACCCCTATCTGCCTCAGTCGACGTATCAGTCGGCGTCGCAGCCCCTGTCAGCGTCTCTGTAGGAGTCTCAGTCATTGCCGCTATCGATTGGGGAGGTCCGCTACCTTCTCTATGCCTATATCTACCCCAATCTGCCTCAGTCCGTGTCTCAGTCTGCGTCGCAGCCCCAGTCGCAGCCTCTGTCAGCGTCTCTGTAGGCGTCTCAGTCGCTGCCGCTGTCGATTGGAGGATTTGCTGCCTTCTCTATGACAACATCCAACCCTAGCTGCCTCAGTCGGCCTCGCAGCCTCTGTCAGCGTTTCTGTAGGCGTCTCAGTCGCTGTCGCTATCGATTGGGGGGGGGGTCTGCTGCCTTCTCTATGCTTATATCTACCCCTATCTGCCTCAGTCGGCGTCTCAGTCGGCGTCGCAGCCTCTGTCAGCGTCTCTGTACGAATTTCAGTCGTTGCCGCTGTCGATTGGGGGGTCTGCTGCCTTCTTTATGCCTATTTATACCCCTATCTGCCTCAGTCGGCGTCTCAGTCGGCGTCGCAGCCTCTGTCAGCGTCTCTGTAGGAGTCTCAGTCATTGCCGCTGTCGATTGGGGGTCTGCTGCCTTCTCTATGCATATATCAAACCCTATCTGCCTCAGTCGGCGTCTCAGTCGGCGTCGCAGCCTCTGTCAGCATCTCTGTAGGCGTCTCAGTCGCTGCCGGTGTCGATTGGGGTGTCGGCTGCCTTCTCTATGCCTATATCTACCCCTATCTGCCTCAGTCGGCGTCTCAGTCGGCGTCTCAATCGATGTCGCAGCCTCTGTCAGCGTCTCTGTAGGCTTCTCAGTCACTGTCGCTGTCGATTGGGGAGTCTGCTGCGTTCTCTACGCCTAGATCTACACCTATATGCCTCAGTCGGCATCGCAGCCTCTGTCAGCGTCTCTGTTGGATTCTCAGTCGCAGCCGCTGTCGATTGGGGGGGGGGGGTCTGCTGCCGTCTCTCTGACTACATCTAACCCTAGCTGCCTCAGTCGGCCTCGCTGCCTCTGACAGCATTTCTGTATTCGTCTCAGTCGCTGCCGCTGTCGATTAGGGGTCTGCTGCCTTCTTTATGCCTATATCTACCCCTATCTGCCTCAGTCGGCGTCGCAGCCTCTGTCAGCATCTCTGTAGGCGTCTCAGTCGCTGCCGCTGTCTATTGGTGGGTCTGCTGCCTTCTCTATGCCTATATCTAGCCCTATCTGCCTCAGTCGGCGTCTCAGTCGGCGTCGCAGCCTCTGTCAGCGTTTCTGTAGGCGTCTCAGTCGCTGTCGCTATCGATTGGGGGGGGTCTGCTGCCTTCTCTATGCTTATATCTACCCCTATCTGCCTCAGTCGGCGTCTCAGTCGGCGTCGCAGCCTCTGTCAGCGTCTCTGTACGAATCTCAGTCGTTGCCGCTGTCGATTGGGGGGTCTGCTGCCTTCTCTATGCCTATATCTACCCCTATCTGCCTCAGTCGGCGTCTCAGTCGGCGTCTCAATCGGTGTCGCAGCCTCTGTCAGCGTCTCTGTAGGCTTCTCAGTCGCTGCTGCTGTCGATTGGGGGTCTGCTGCCTTCTCTATGCCTATATCTACCCCAATCTGCCTCAGTCGGCGTCTAAGTCGGAGTCTCAGTCGATTTCGCATCCTCTGTCAGCGTCTCTGTAGGCGTTTCAGTCGCTGCCGCTGTCGATTGGGGAGTCTGCTGCCTTCTTTATGCCTATATCTACCCCTATCTGCCTCAGTCGGCGCCGCAGCTTCTGTCAGCGTTTCTGTAGGCGTCTCAGTCGCTGCCGCTGTAAATTGGAGGGTCTGCTGCCTTCTCTATGCCTATATCTACCCCTATCTGCCTCAGTCGGCGTCTCAGTCGGCGTCGCAGCCTCTGTCAGCGTCTCTGTACGAATCTCAGTCGTTGCCGCTGTCGATTGGGGGGTCTGCTGCCTTCTCTATGCCTATATCTACCCCTATCTGCCTCAGTCGGCGTCTCAGTCGATGTCGCAGCCTCTGTCAGCGTCTCTGTAGGCTTTTCAGTCGCAGCCGCTGTCGATTGGGGGGTCTGCTGCCTTCTCTATGCCTATATCTACCCCTATCTGCCTCAGTCCGCGTCGCAGTCGGCGTCGCAGCCTCTGTCAGCATCTCTGTAGGCATCTCTGTCGCTGCCGCTGTCTATTGGTGGGTCTGCTGCCTTCTCTATTCCTATATCTACCCCTATCTGCCTCAGTCGGCATCGCAGCTTCTGTCAGCGTTTCTGTAGGCGTCTCAGTCGCTGCCGCTGTAAATTGGGGGGTCTGCTGCCTTCGCTATGCCTATATCTACCCCTATCTGCCTCAGTTGGTGTCTCAGTCGGCGTCGCAGCCCCTGTCAGCATCTCTGTAGGCGTCTCAGTCGCTGCCGCTGTCGATTGGGGTGTCGGCTGCCTTGTATATGCCTATATCTACCCCTATCTGCCTCAGTCGGCGTCTCCGTCGGCGTCTCAATCGATGTCGCAGCCTCTGTCAGCGTCTCTGTAGGCTGCTCAGTCGCTGCCGCCTTCGATTGGGGAGTCTGCTGCCTTCTCTACGCCTATATCTACCCCTATCTGCCTCAGTCCGCGTCTCAGTCGGCGTCGCAGCCTCTGTCAGCATCTCTGTAGGCGTCTCAGTCGCTGCCGCTGTCTATTGGTGTTTCTGCTGCTTTCTCTATGCCTATATCTACCCCTATCTGCCTCAGTCGACGTCTCAGTCGGCGTTGCATCCTCTGTCAGCGTCTCTGTAGGCGTCTCAGTCGCTGCCGCTGTCGATTGGAGGGTCTGCTGCCTTCTCTATGACTATATCTAACCCTAGCTGCCTCAGTCGGCCTCGCTGCCTCTGACAGCATCTCTGTAGGCTTCACAGTCGTTGCCGCTGTCGATTGGGGAGTCTGCTGCTTTCTCTACTCCTAGATCTACACCTATCTGCCTCAGTCGGCGTCGCAGCCTCTGTCAGCGTCTCTGTAGGATTCTAAGTCGCTGCCGCTGTCGATTGGGGGGTCTGCTGCCTTCTCTGTGCCTATATCTACCCCTATCTGCCACAGTCGGCGTCTCAGTCGGCTTCGCAGCCTCTGTCAGCGTCTCTGTAGGATTCTCAGTCGCTGCCGCTGTCGATTGGGGGGTATGCTGCCTTCTCTATGCCTATATCTATTCCTATCTGTCTCAGTCGGCGTCTCAGTCGGCGTCTCAGTCGGCGTCGCAGCCTCTGTCAGCGTCTCTGTAGACGTCTCAGTCAATGCCGCTGTCGATTGGGGGGTCTGCTGCCTTCTCTATGCCTATATCTACCCCTATCTGCCTCAGTCGGCGTCGCAGCCTCAGTCAGCGTGTCTGTAGGAGTCTCAGTCGTTGCCGCTGTCGATTGGGGGTCTGCTGCCTTCTCTATGCCTATATCTACCGCTATCTGCCTCAATCTGCGTCTCAGTCGGCGTCGCAGCCACTGTCAGCGTCTCTGTAGGCATCTCAGTCGCTGCCGCTGTCGATTGGGGGTCTGCTGCCTTCTCTATGCCTATATCTACCCCTAACTGCCTCAGTCCGCGTCTCAGTCGGCGTCGCAGCCTCTGTCAGCATCTCTGTAGGCGTCTCAGTTGCTGCAGCTGTCTATTGGTGGGTCTGCTGCCTTCTCTATGCCTATCTCTACACCTATCTGCCTCAGTCGGCGTCGCAGCCACTGTCAGCGTCTCTGTTGGATTCTGAGTCGCAGCCGCTGTCGATTGGGGGGTCTGCTGCCTTCTCTACGCCTAGATCTACACCTATCTGCCTCCGTCGGCGTCGCAGTCGGCGTCGCAGCCTCTGTCAGCGTCTCTGTAGGATTCTCAGTCGCTGCCGCTGTCGATTGGGGGGTCTGCTGCCTTCTCTCTGCCTATATCTACCCCTATCTGCCACAGTCGGCGTCTCAGTCGGCTTCGCAGCCTCTGTCAGCGTCTCTGTAGGATTCTCAGTCGCTGCCGCTGTCTATTGGGGGTCTGCTGCCTTCTCTATGACTACATCTAACCCTAGCTGCCTCACTCGGCCTCGCTGCCTTTTCACAGCATCTCTGTAAGTGTCTCAGTCGCTGCCGCTGTCGATTGGGGGCCTGCTGCCTTCTCTACGCCTAGATCTACACCAATCTGTCTCAGTCGGTGTCTAAGTCGGCGTCTCAGTCGATTTCGCATCCTCTGTCAGCGTTTCTGTAGGCGTTTCAGTCGCTGCCGCTCTCGATTGGGGGTCTGCTGCCTTCTCTATGCCTATATCTACCCCTATCTGCCTCAGTCGGCGTCTAAGTCGGCGTCTCAGTCGATGTCGCATCCTCTGTCGGCGTCTCTGTAGGCGTTTCAGTCGCTGCCGCTGTCGATTGGGGGGGTCTGCTGCCTTCTTTATGCCTATATCTACCCCTATCTGCCTCAGTCGGCGTCGCAGCTTCTGTCAGCGTTTCTCTAGGCGTCTCAGTCGCTGCCGCTGTAAATTGAAGGGTCTGCTGCCTTCTCTATGCCTATATCTACCCCTATCTGCCTCAGTCGGCGTCTCAGTCGGCGTCGCAGCCTCTGTCAACGTCTCTGTAGGAATCTCAGTCGTTGCCGCTGTCGATTGGGGGGTCTGCTGCCTTCTCTATGCCTATATCTACCCCTATCTGCCTCAGTCCGCGTCTCAGTCGGCGTCGCAGCCTCTGTCAGCATCTCTGTAGGCGTCTCAGTCGCTGCAGCTGTCTATTCGTGGGTCTGCTGCTTTCTCTATGCCTACATCTACCCCTATCTGCCTCAGTCGGCGTCTCAGTCGGCGTCGCCGCATCTGCCAGCATCTCTGTAGGCATCTCAGGCGCTGCCGCTCTCTATTGCTGGGTCTGCTGCCTTCTCTATGCCTATATCTACCCCTATCTGCCTCAGTCGACGTCTCAGTCGGCATCGCAGCCTCTGTCAGCGTCTCTGTAGGCGTCTCAGTCGCTGCCGCTGTCGATTGGAGGGTCTGCTGCCTTCTCTATGACTACATCTAACCCTAGCTGCCTCAGTCGGCCTCGCTGCCTCTGACAGCATTTCTGTAGGCGTCTCAGTCGCTGCCGCTGTCGATTGGGGGTCTGCTGCCTTCTCTATGCCTATATCTAAACCAATCTGCCTCAATCGGCGTCTAAGTCGGCGTCTCAGTCGATGTCGCATCCTCTGTCAGCGTCTCTGTAGGCGTTTCAGTCGCTGCCGCTGTCGATTGGGGGGGTCTGCTGCCTTCTTTATGAATATATATACCCCTATCTGCCTCAGTCGGCGTCGCAGCTTCTGTCAGCGTTTCTCTAGGCGTCTCAGTCGCTGCCGCTGTAAATTGAAGGGTCTGCTGCCTTCTCTATGCCTATATCTAGCCCTATCTGCCTCAGTCGGCGTCTCAGTCGGCGTCGCAGCCTCTGTCAGCGTCTCTGTAGGCTTCTCAGTCGCTGCCGCTGTCGATTGGGGGGTCTGCTGCCTTCTTTATGCCTATATCTACTACTATCTGCCTCAGTCGGCGTCTCAGTCGGCATCGCAGCCTCTGTCAGCGTCTCTGTAGGAGTCTCAGTCGTTGCCGCTGTCGATTGGGGGTCTGCTGCCTTCACTATGCCTATATCTACCCCTATCTGCCTCAATCGGCGTCGCAGCTTCTGTCAGCATTTCTGTAGGCGTCTCAGTCGATGCCGCTGTAAATTGGGGGGTCTGCTGCCTCCTCTATTCCTATATCTAGCCCTATCTGCCTCAGTCGGCGTCTCAGTCGATGTCGCTGCCTCTGTCAGCGTCTCTGTAGGCGTCTCAGTCGCTGCCGCTGTCGACTGGGGAGGTCTGCTGTCTTCTCTTCGCCTATATCTACCCCTATCTGCCTTAGTCGGTGTCTCAGTCGGCGTTGCAGCCTCTGTCAGCGTCTCTGTAGGCGTCTCAGTCGCTGCCGCTATCGATTGGAGGGGTTTGCTGCCTTCTCTATGCCAATATCTACCACTATCTGATTAAGTCGGCGTCTCAGTCGGCGTCGCAGCCTCTGTGAGCGTCTCTGTAGGCGTTTCAGTCGCTGCCGCTGTCGATTGGGGGGGTCCTCTGCCTTCTCTATGCCTATATCTACCCCTGTCTGCCTCAGTTGGTGTCTCAGTCGGCGTCGCAGACTCTGTCAGCGTCTCTGTAGGCGTCTCAGTCGCTGCCGCTGTGGATTGGGGGAGTTTGCTGCCTTCTCTATGATTATATCTACCAGTATCTACCACAGTCGAAGTCTCAGTTGGCGTCGCAGCCTCTGTCAGCGTCTCTGTATGCGTCTCAGTCGCTGCCGCTGAAGATTGGGGGGTCTACTGCCTTCTCTATGCCTATATCTACCCCTATCTGCCTAAGTCGGCGTATCAGTCGATGTCGCAGCCTCTGTCAGCGTCTCTGTAGGCTTCACAGTCGTTGCCGCTGTCGATTGGGGAGTCTGCTGCTTTCTCTACGCCTAGATCTACACCTATCTCCCTCAGTCGGCGTCGCAGCCTCTGTCAGCGTCTCTGTAGGCTTCTCAGTCGCTGCCGCTGTCGATTGGGGGGTCTGCTGCCTTCTTTATGCCTATATCTACCCCTATCTGCCTCAGTCGGCTTCTCAGTCGGCATCGCAGCCTTTGTCAGCATCTCTGTAGGATTCTCAGTCGCTGCCGCTGTCGATTGGGTTGCCTGCTGCCTTCTCTATGCCTATATCTACCCCTATCTGCCTTAGTCGGCGTCTCAGTCGGCGTCGCAGCCTCTGTCAGCGTCTCTGTACGCGTCTCAGTCAATGCCGCTGTCGATTGGGGGGTCTGCTGCCTTCACTATGCGTATATCTACCCCTATCTGCCTCAGTCGGCGTCGCAGCTTCTGTCAGCATTTCTGTAGGCGTCTCAGTCGCTGCCGCTGTAAATTGGGAGGTCTGCTGCCTCCTCTATTCCTATATCTAGCCCTATCTGCCTCAGTCGGCGTCTCAGTCGATGTCGCTGCCTCTGGCAGCGTCTCTGTAGGCGTCTCAGTCGCTGCCGCTGTCGACTGGGGAGGTCTGCTGTCTCCTCTTCTCCTATATCTACCCCTATCTGCCTTAGTCGATATCTCAGTCGGCGTCGCAGGCTCTGTCAGCGTCTCTGTAGGTGTTTCACAGTCGCTGCCGCTGTCGATTGGGGGGGGTCCTCTGCCTTCTCTATGCCTATATCTACCCCTGTCTGCCTCAGTCGGTGTCCCAGTCGGCGTCGCAGACTCTGTCAGCGTCTCTGTAGGCGTCTCAGTCGCTGCCGCTGTGGATTGGGGGAGTTTGCTGCCTTCTCTATGCCTATATCTACCAGTATCGACCACAGTCGACGTCTTAGTTGGCGTCGCAGCCTCTGTCAGCGTCTCTGTATGCGTCTCAGTCGCTGCCGCTGAAGATTGGGGGGTCTCCTGCCTTCTCTATGCCTATATCTACCCCTATCTGCCTAAGTCGGCGTATCAGTCGATGTCGCAGCCTCTGTCAGCGTCTCTGTAGGCTTCACAGTCGTTGCCGCTGTCGATTGGGGGGTCTGCTGCCTTCTCTACGCCTAGATCGACACCTATCTGCCTCAGTCGGCGTCGCAGTCGGCGTCGCAGCCTCTGTCAGCATCTCTGTAGGATTCTCAGTCGCTGCCGCTGTCGATTGTGTTGCCTGCTGCATTCTCTGTGCCTATATCTACACGTATCTGCCACAGTCGGCGTCTCAGTCGGCGTCGCAGCCTCTGTCAGCGTCTCTGTATGCGTCTCAGTCGCTGCCGCTGAAGATTGGGGGGTCTCCTGCCTTCTCTATGCCTATATCTACCCCTATCTGCCTAAGTCGGCGTATCAGTCGATGTCGCAGCCTCTGTCAGCGTCTCTGTAGGCTTCACAGTCGTTGCCGCTGTCGATTGGGGGGTCTGCTGCTTTCTCTACGCCTAGATCTACACCTATCTCCCTCAGTCGGCGTCGCAGCCTCTGTCAGCGTCTCTGTAGGCTTCTCAGTCGCTGCCGCTGTCGATTGGGGGGTCTGCTGCCTTCTCTACGCCTAGATCTACACCTATCTGCCTCAGTCGGCGTCGCAGTCGGCGTCGCAGCCTCTGTCAGCATCTCTGTAGGATTCTCAGTCGCTGCCGCTGTCGATTGTGTTGCCTGCTGCATTCTCTATGCCTATATCTACCCCTATCTGCCTCAGTCGGCGTCTCAGTCGGCGTCGCAGCCACTGTCAGCGTCTCTGTAGGCATCTCAGTCGCTGCCGCTGTCGATTGGGATCTGCAGCCTTCTCTATGCCTATATCTACCCCTAACTGCCTCAGTCCGCGTCTCAGTCGGCGTCGCAGTCTCTGTCAGCATCTTTGTAGGCGTCTCAGTCGCTGCTGCTGTCTATTGGTGGGTCTGCTGCTTTCTCTATGACTACATCTAAACCTAG
This sequence comes from Clusia tigrina, assembly GCA_920105625.2. Taxonomy (NCBI): domain Eukaryota; kingdom Metazoa; phylum Arthropoda; class Insecta; order Diptera; family Clusiidae; genus Clusia; species Clusia tigrina. The sequence continues at coordinate 193,666,236 of OV050030.1, forward strand.
CACCTCAGTCGGCCTCGCTGCCTCTCACAGCATCTCTGTAGGCGTCTCAGTCGCTGCCGCTGTCGATTGGGGGTCTGCTGCCTTCTCTATGCCTATATCTACCCCTATCTGTCTCAGTCGATGTCGCCGCCTGCTGCCTTCTTTATGCCTATATCTACCTATATCTATCTCTGTCAGCGTCTCTGTAGGCGTCTCAGTCGCTGCCGCTGGCGACTGGGGAGGTCTGCTGTCTTCTCTTCGCCTATATCTACCCCTATCTGCCTCAGTCGGCGTCTCAGTCGGCGTCGCAGCCTCTGTCAGCGTCTCTGTAGGCGTCTCAGTCGCTGCCGCAGTCGATTGGGGGGTCTGCTGCCTTCTCTATGACTACATCTAAACCTAGCTGCCTCAGTCGGCCTCGCTGCCTCTCACAGCATCTCTGTAGGCGTCTCAGTCGCTGCCGCTGTCGATTGGGGGTCTGCTGCTTTCTCTATGCCTATATCTACCCCTATCTGTCTCAGTCGGCGTCTAAGTCGGCGTCTCAGTCGATGTCGCATCCTCTGTTAGCGTCTCTGTAGGCGTTTGAGTCGCTGCCGCTGTCGATTGGGAGGTCTGCTGCCTTCTTTATGCCTATATCTACCCCTCTCTGCCTCAGTCGGCTTCCCAGTCGGCGTCGCAGCCTCTGTCAGCGTCTCTGTAGGAGTCTCAGTCGTTTCCGCTGTCGATTGGGGGTCTACTGCCTTCTCTATGCCTATATCTACCCCTAGCTGCCTCAGTCGGCGTCGCAGCTTCTGTCAGCATCTCTGTAGGTGTCTCAGTCGCTGCCGCTGTCGATTGGGGGTCTGCTGCCTTCTCTATGCCTTTATATACCACTATCTTTCTCAGTCGGCGTCTAAGTCGTCGTTTCAGTCGATGTCGCATCCTCTGCCAGCGTCTCTGTAGGCGTTTCAGTCGCTGCTGCTGTCGATTGGGGGGGTCTGCTGCCTTCTTTATGCCCATATCTGCCCCTATCTGCCCCAGTCGGCGTCTCAGTCGGCGTCGCAGCCTCTGTCAGCGTCTCTGTAGGAATCTCAGTCGTTGCCGCTGTCGATTGGGGGTCTGCTGCCGTCTCTATACCTATATCTACCCCTAACTGCCTCAGTCCGCGTCTCAGTCGGCGTCGCAGTCTCTGTCAGCATCTTTGTAGGCGTCTCAGTCGCTGCTGCTGTCTATTGGTGGGTCTGCTGCCTTCTCTATGCCTATATCTACCCCTATCTGCCTCAGTCGACGTCTCAGTCGGCGTCGCAGCCTCTGTCAGCGTCTCTGTAGGCGTCTCAGTCGCTGCCGCAGTCGATTGGGGGGTCTGCTGCCTTCTCTATGACTACATCTAACCCTAGCTGCCTCTGTCGGCCTCGCTGCCTCTCACAGCATCTCTGTAGGCGTCTCAGTCGCTGCCGCTGTCGATTGGGGGTCTGCTGCCTTCTCTATACCTATATCTACACCTATCTGTCTCAGTCGGCGTCTAAGTCGGCGTCTCAGTCGATGTCGCATTCCCTGTCATCGTCTCTGTAGGCGTTTCAGTCGCTGCCGCTGTCGATTGGGAGGTCTGCTGCCTTCTTTATGCCTATATCTACCCCTCTCTGTATCAGTCGGCTCCTCAGTCGGCGTCGCAGCCTCTGTCAGCGTCTCTGTAGGAGTCTCAGTCGTTTCCGCTGTCGATTGGGGGTCTGCTGCCTTCTCTATGCATATATCTACCCCTATCTGACTCAGTCGGCGTCGCAGCTTCTGTCAGCATCTCTGTAGGTGTCTCAGTCGCTGCCGCTGTCGATTGGGGGTCTGCTGCCTTCTCTATGCCTTTATCTACCCCTATCTGTCTCAGTCGGCATCTAAGTCGTCGTCTCAGTCGATGTCGCATCCTCTGTCAGCGTCTCTGTAGGCGTTTCAGTCGCTGCTGCTGTCGATTGGGGGGGGTCTGCTGCCTTCTTTATGCCCATATCTGCCCCTATCTGCCCCAGTCGGCGTCTCAGTCGGCGTCGCAGCCTCTGTCAGCGTCTCTGTAGGAATCTCAGACGTTGCCGCTGTCGATTGGGGGTCTGCTGCCGTCTCTATACCTATATCTACCCCTAACTGCCTCAGTCCGCGTCTCAGTCGGCGTCGCAGTCTCTGTCAGCATCTTTGTAGGCGTCTCAGTCGCTGCTGCTGTCTATTGGTGGGTCTGCTGCCTTCTCTATGCCTATATCTGCCCCTATCTGCCCCAGTCGGCGTCTCAGTCGGCGTCGCAGCCTCTGTCAGCGTCTCTGTAGGAATCTCAGTTGCTGCCGCTGTCGATTGGGAGTCTGCTGCCTTCTCTATGCCTATATCTACCCCTATCTGCCTCAGTCGGCGTCGCAGCTTCTGTCAGCGTTTCTGTAGGCGTTTTAGTCGCTGCCGCTGTCGATTGGGGAGTCTGCTGCCTTCTCTACGCCTAGATCTACACCAATCCGCCTCAGTCGGCGTCTCAGTCAGCGTCGCAACCTCTGTCAGCTTTTCTGTAGGCGTCTCAGACGCTTTCGATTGGGGGGGTCTGCTGCCTTCTCTATGCCTATATCTACCCCTATCTGCCTCAGTCGGAGTCTCAGTCGGCGTCGCAGCCTCTGTCAGCGTCTCTGTAGGAATCTCAGTCGTAGCCGCTGTCGATTGGGGGGTCTGCTGTCTTCTCTATGCCTATATCTACCCCTATCTGCCTCAGTCGGCGTCTCAGTCGTTGTCGCAGCCTCTGTCAGCGTCTCTGTAGGCTTCTTAGTCGCTGCCGCTGTCGACTGGGGAGGTCTGCTGCCTTATCTACGCCTATATCTACCCCATCTGCCTCAGTTGGCGTCTCAGTCGGCGTCGCAGCATTTGTCGGCGTCTTTGTAGGCGTCTCAGTCGCTGCTGCTGTCTATTGGTGGGTCTGCTGCCTTCTCTATGCCTATATCTACCCCTATCTGCCTCAGTCGGCGTCTCAGTCGGCGTCGCAGCCTCTGTCAGCGTCTCTGTAGGCGTCTCAGTCGCTGCCGCTGTCGATTGGGGGGTCTGCTGCCTTCTCTATGACTACATCTAAACTTAGCTGCCTCAGTCGGCCTCGCTGCCTCTCACAGCATCTCTGTAGGCGTCTCAGTCGCTGCCGCTGTCGATTGGGGGTCTGCTGCCTTCTCTATGCCTATCTATCTCAGTCGGCGTCTAAGTCGGCGTCTCAGTCGATGTCGCATCCTCTGTCAGCGTCTCTGTAGGCGTTTCAGTCGCTGCCGCTGTCGATTGGGGGGGGTCTGCTGCCTTCTTTATGCCTATATCTGCCCCTATCCGCCCCAGTCGGCGTCTCAGTCGGCGTCGCAGCCTCTGTCAGCGTCTCTGTAGGAATCTCAGTTGCTGCCGCTGTCGATTGGGAGTCTGCTGCCTTCTCTATGCCTATATCTACCCCTATCTGCCTCAGTCGGCGTCTCAGTCAGCGTCGCAACCTCTGTCAGCGTTTCTGTAGGCGTCTCAGTCGCTTTCGATTGGGGGGGTCTGCTGCCTTCTCTATGCCTATATCTACCCCTAGCTGCCTCAGTCGGAGTCTCAGTCGGCGTCGCAGCCTCTGTCAGCGTCTCTGTAGGAATCTCAGTCGTAGCCGCTGTCGATTGGGGGGTCTGCTGTCTTCTCTATGCCTATATCTACCCCTATCTGCCTCAGTCGGCGTCTCAGTCGATGTCGCAGCCTCTGTCAGCGTCTCTGTAGGATTCTCAGTCGCTGCCGCTGTCGACTGGGGAGGTCTGCTGCCTTATCTACGCCTATATCTACCCCTATCTGCCTCAGTTGGCGTCTCAGTCGGCGTCGCAGCTTCTGTCGGCGTCTCTGTAGGCTTCTCAGTCGCTGCCGCTGTCGATTGGGCAGTCTGCTGAATTCTCTACGCCTAGATATACACCTATATGCCTCAGTTGGCGTCTCAGTCGGCGTCGCAGCTTCTGTCGGCGTCTCTGTAGGCTTCTTAGTCGCTGCCGCTGTCGATTGGGGAGTCTGCTGAATTCTCTACGCCTAGATATACACCTATATGCCTCAGTCGGCGTCGCAATCGGCGTCGCAGCATTTGTCAGCGTCTCTGTAGGCTTCTAAGTCGCTGCCCCTGTCGATTGAGGGGCCTGCTGCCTTCTCTAGGCCTAGATCTACACCTATCTGCCTCAGTCGGCGTCGCAGCCTCTGTCAGCGTCTCTGTAGGAATCTCAGTCGTAGCCGCTGTCGATTGGGGGGGTCTGCTGTCTTCTCTATGCCTATATCTACCCCTATCTGCCTCAGTTGGCGTCTCAGTCGGCGTCGCAGCTTCTGTCGGCGTCTCTGTAGGCTTCTCAGTCGCTGCCGCTGTCGATTGGGGAGTCTGCTGAATTCTCTATGCCTAGATATACACCTATATGCCTCAGTCGGCGTCGCAATCGGCGTCGCAGCATTTGTCAGCGTCTCTGTAGGCTACTAAGTCGCTACCCCTGTCGATTGAGGGGTCTGCTGCCTTCTCTAGGCCTAGATCTACACCTATCTGCCTCAGTCGGCGTCGCAGCCTCTGTCAGCGTCTCTGTAGGATTCTCAGTCGCAGCCGCTGTCGATTGGGGGGTCTGCTGCCTTCTCTATGCCTATATCTACCCCTATCTGCCTCAGGCCGCGTCTCAGTCGGCGTCGCAGCCTCTGTCAGCATCTCTGTAGGCGTCTCAGTCGCTGTCGCTGTCTATTGGTGGGTCTGCTGCCTTCTCTATGCCTATATCTACCCCTATCTGCCTCAGTCGGCGTCTCAGTCGGCGTCACCGCATCTGCCAGCGTCTCTGTAGGTATCTCTGTTGCTGCCGCTGTCGATTGGGGGTCTGCTGCCTTCTCTATGCCTATATCTACCCCTATCTGCCTCAGTCCGCGTCTCAGTCGGCGTCGCAACCTCTGTCAGCATCTCTGTAGCCATATCAGTCGCTGCCGCTCTCTATTGGTATGTCTGCTGCCTTCTCTATGCCTATATCTACCCCTATCTGCCTCAATCGACGTCTCAGTCGGCATCGCAGCCTTTGTCAGCGTCTCTGTAGGCGTCTTAGTCGCTGCCGCTGTCGATTGGAGGGTCTGCTGCCTTCTCTATGACTACATCTAACCCTAGCTGCCTCAGTCGGCCTCACCGCATCACTGCCTCTGACAGCATTTCTGTAGGCGTCTCAGTCGCTGGCGCTGTTGATTGGGGGTCTGCTGCCTTCTCTATGCCTATATCTACATCTATCTGCCTCAGTCGGCGTCTAAGTCGGCGTCTCAGTCGATGTCGCATCCTCTGTCGGCGTCTCTGTAGGCGTTTCAGTCGGTGCCGCTGTCGATTGGGGGGTCTGCTGCCTTCTTTATGCCTATATCTACCCCTATCTGCCTCAGTCGGCATCGCAGCTTCTGTCAGCGTTTCTGTAGGCGTCTCAGTCGCTGCCGCTGAAGATTGGGGGGTCTCCTGCCTTCTCTATGCCTATCTCTACCCCTATCTGCCTAAGTCGGCGTATCAGTCGATGTCGCAGCCTCTGTCAGCGTCTCTGTAGGCTTCACAGTCGTTGCCGCTGTCGATTGGGGAGTCTGCTGCTTTCTCTACGCCTAGATCTACACCTATCTCCCTCAGTCGGCGTCGCAGCCTCTGTCAGCGTCTCTGTTGGCTTCTCAGTCGCTGCCGCTGTCGATTGGGGGGTCTGCTGCCTTCTCTACGCCTAGATCTACACCTATCTGCCTCAGTCGGCGTCGCAGTCGGCGTCGCAGCCTCTGTCAGCATCTCTGTAGGATTCTCAGTCGCTGCCGCTGTCGATTGTGTTGCCTGCTGCATTCTCTGTGCCTATATCTACACGTATCTGCCACAGTCGGCGTCTCAGTCGGCTTCGCAGCCTCTGTCAGCGTCTCTGTAGGATTCTCAGTCGCTGCCGCTGTCGATTGGGGGTCTGCTGCCTTCTCTATGACTACATCTAAACCTAGCTGCCTCAGTCGGCCTCGCTGCCTCTCACAGCATCTCTGTAGGCGTCTCAGTCGCTGCCGCTGTCGATTGGGGGTCTGCTGCCTTCTCTATGCCTATATCTACCCCTATCTGCCTCAGTCGGCGTCTCAGTCGGCGTCGCAGCCACTCTCAGCGTCTCTGTAGGCATCTCAGTCGCTGCCGCTGTCGATTGGGGGTCTGCTGCCTTCTCTATGCCTATATCTACTCCTAACTGCCTCAGTCCGCGTCTCAGTCTGCGTCGCAGTCTCTGTCAGCATCTTTGTAGGCGTCTCAGTCGCTGCTGCTGTCTATTGGTGGGTCTGCAGCCTTCTCTATGCCTATATCTACCCCTATCTGCCTCAGTCGGCGTCTCAGTCGGCGTCGCAGCCTCTGTCAGCGTCTCTGTAGGCGTCTCAGTCGCTGCCGCTGTCGATTGGGGGGTCTGCTGCCTTCTCTATGACTACATCTAAACCTAGCTGCCTCAGTCGGCCTCGCTGCCTCTCACAGCATCTCTGTAGGCGTCTCAGTCGCTGCCGCTGTCGATTGGGGGTCTGCTGCCTTCTCTATGCCTATATCTACCCCTATCTGTCTCAGTCGGCGTCTAAGTCGGCGTCTCAGTCGATGTCGCATCCTCTGTTAGCGTCTCTGTAGGCGTTTCAGTCGCTGCCGCTGTCGATTGGGAGGTCTGCTGCCTTCTTTATGCCTATATCTACCCCTATCTGCCTCAGTCGGCTTCCCAGTCGGCATCGCAGCCTCTGTCAGCGTCTCTGTAGGAGTCTCAGTCGTTTCCGCTGTCGATTGGGGGTCTGCTGCCTTCTCTATGCCTATATCTACCCCTAGCTGCCTCAGTCGGCGTCGCAGCTTCTGTCAGCATCTCTGTAGGTGTCTCAGTCGCTGCCGCTGTCGATTGGGGGTCTGCTGCCTTCTCTATGCCTTTATCTACCCCTATCTTTCTCAGTCGGCGTCTAAGTCGTCGTCTCAGTCGATGTCGCATCCTCTGTCAGCGTCTCTGTAGGCGTTTCAGTCGCTGCTGCTGTCGATTGGGGGGGTCTGCTGCCTTCTTTATGCCTATATCTGCCCCTATCTGCCCCAGTCGGCGTCTCAGTCAGCGTCGCAGCCTCTGTCAGCCTCTCTGTAGGAATCTCAGTCGTTGCCGCTGTCGATTGGGGGTCTGCTGCCTTCTCTATACCTATATCTAACCCTAACTGCCTCAGTCCGCGTCTCAGTCGGCGTCGCAGTCTCTGTCAGCATCTATGTAGGCGTCTCAGTCGCTGCTGCTGTCTATTGGTGGGTCTGCTGCCTTCTCTATGCCTATATCTACCCCTATCTGCCTCAGTCGATGTCTCAGTCGGCATCGCAGCCTCTGTCAGCGTCTCTGTAGGTGTCTCAGTCGCTGCCGCAGTCGATTGGGTGGTCTGCTGCCTTCTCTATGACTACATCTAACCCTAGCTGCCTCAGTCGGCCTCGCAGCCTCTGTCAGGGTCTCTGTAGGCGTCTCAGTCGCTGCCGCAGTCGATTGGGGGGTCTGCTGCCTATACACCTATCTGTCTCAGTCGGCGTCTAAGTCGGCGTCTCAGTCGATGTCGTATCCTCTGTCAGCGTCTCTGTAGGCGTTTCAGTCGCTGCCGCTGTCGATTGGGGGGGTCTGCTGCCTTCTTTATGCCTATATCTGCCCCTATCTGCCCCAGTCGGCGTCTCAGTCGGCGTCGCAGCCTCTGTCAGCGTCTCTGTAGGAATCTCAGTTGCTGCCGCTGTCGATTGGGAGTCTGCTGCCTTCTCTATGCCTATATCTACCCCTATCTGCCTCAGTCGGCGTCGCAGCTTCTGTCAGCGTTTCTGTAGGCGTTTTAGTCGCTGCCGCTGTCGATTGGGGAGTCTGCTGCCTTCTCTACGCCTAGATCTACGACAATCCGCCTCATTCGGTGTCTCAGTCAGCGTCGCAACCTCTGTCAGCGTTTCTGTAGGCGTCTCAGTCGCTGTCAATTGGGGGTGAGGGGGTCTGCTGCCTTCTCTATGCCTATATCTACCCCTATCTGCCTCAGTCGGAGTCTCAGTCGGCGTCGCAGCCTCTGTCAGCGTCTCTGTTGGAATCTCAGTCGCTGCCGCTGTCGATTGGGGGGGTCTGCTGTCTTCTCTATGCCTATATCTACCCCTATCTGCCTCAGTCGGCGTCGCAATCGGCGTCGCAGCATTTGTCAGCGTCTCTGTAGGCTTCTAAGTCGCTGCCCCTGTCGATTGAGGGGCCTGCTGCCTTCTCTAGGCCTAGATCTGCACCTAACTGCCTCAGTCGGCGTCGCAGCCTCTGTCAGCGTCGCTGTAGGATTCTCAGTCGCAGCCGCTGTCGATTGGGGGGTCTGCTGCCTTCTCTATGCCTATATCTACCCCTATCTGCCTCAGTCGGCGTCGCAGCTTCTGTCAGCGTCTCTGTAGGCGTCTTAGTCGCTGCCGCTGTCGATTGGAGGGTCTGCTGCCTTCTCTATGACTACATCTAACCCTAGCTGCCTCAGTCGGCCTCGCTGCCTCTGACAGCATTTCTGTAGGCGTCTCAGTCGCTGCCGCTGTTGATTGGGGGTCTGCTGCCTTCTCTATGCCTATATCTACCTCTATCTGCCTCAGTCGGCGTCTAAGTCGGCGTCTCAGTCGATGTCGCATCCTCTGTCGGCGTCTCTGTAGGCGTTTCAGTCGCTGCCGCTGTCGATTGGCTGGTCTGCTGCCTTCTTTATGCCTATATCTACTCCTATCTGCCTCAGTCGGCGTCGCAGCTTCTGTCAGCGTTTCTGTAGGCGTCTCAGTCGCTGCCGCTGTAAATTGGGGGGTCTGCTGCCTTCTCTATGCCTATATATACCCCTATCTGCCTCAGTCGGCGTCTCAGTCGGCGTCGCAGCCTCTGTCAGCGTCTCTGTACGAATCTCAGTCGTTGCCGCTGTCGATTGGGGGTCTGCTGCCTTCTCTATGCCTATATCTACCCCTATCTGCCTCAGTCGGCGTCGCAGCCTCTGCCAGCGTCTCTGTAAGCATCTCAGTAGCTGCCGCTGTCGTTTGGGGGGGGGTCTGCTGCCTTCTTTATGCCTATTTCTACCCCTATCTGCCTCAGTCGGCGTCTCAGTCAGCGTCGCAGCCTCTGTCAGCGTCTCTATAGGCGTCTCAGTCGCTGCCGCTGTCGATTGGGGAGGTCCGCTACCTTCTCTATGCCTATATCTACCCTAATCTGCCTCAGTTCGCGTCTCAGTCGGCGTCGCAGCCTCTGTCAGCATCTCTGTAGGCGTCTCAGTCGCTGCCGGTGTCGATTGGGGTGTCGGCTGAATTCTCTATGCCTATATCTACCCATATCTGCCTCAGTCGGCGTCTCAGTCAGCGTCTCAATTGATGTCGCAGCCTCTGTCAGCGTCTCTGTAGGCTTCTCAGTCGCTGCCGCTGTCGATTGGGGAGTCTGCTGCCTTCTCTACGCTTAGATCTACACCTATATGCCTCAGTCGGCATCGCAATCGGCGTCGCAGCATTTGTCAGCGTCTCTGTAGGCATCTAAGTCGCTGCCCCTGCCGATTGGGGGGCCTGCACCCTTCTATACGCCTAGATATACACCTATCTGCCTCAGTCGGCGTCACAGCCTCTGTCAGCGTCTCTGTTGGATTCTCAGTCGCAGCCGCTGTCGATTGGGAGGTCTGCTGCCTTCTCTATGCCTACATCTACCCCTATCTGCCTCAGTCCGCGTCTCAGTCGGCGTCGCAGCCTCTGTCAGCATCTCTGTAGGCGTCTCAGTCGCTGCCGCTGTCTATTGGTGGGTCTGCTGCTTTCTCTATGCCTATATCTACCCCTATCTGCCTCAGTCGGCGTCTCAGTCGGCGTCGCAGCATCTGCCAGCGTCTCTGTAGGCATCTCTGTCGCTGCCGCTGTCGATTGGGGGTCTGCTGCCTTCTCTATGCCTATGTCTACCCCTATCTGCCTCAGTCCGCGTCTCAGTCGGCGTCGCAGCCTCTGTCAGCATCTCTGTAGGCATCTCAGTCGCTGCCGCTCTCTATTGGTGGGTCTGCTGCCTTCTCTATTCCTATATCTACCCCTATCTGCCTCAGTCGACGTCTCAGTCGGCATCGCAGCCTCTGTCAGCGTCTCTGTAGGCGTCTCAGTCGCTGCCGCTGTCGATTGGAGGGTCTGCTGCCTTCTCTATGACTACATCTAACCCTAGCTGCCTCAGTCGGCATCGCTGCCTCTGACAGCATTTCTGTAGGCGTCTCAGTCGCTGCCGCTGTCGATTGGGGGTCTGCTGCCTTCTCTATGCCTATATCTACCCCTATCTGCCTCAGTCGGCGTCTGACTCGGCGTCTCAGTCGATGTCGCATACTCTGTCGGCGTCTCTGTGGGCATCTCTGTCGCTGCCGCTGTCGATTGGGGGTCTGCTGCCTTCTCTATGCCTATATCTACCACTATCTGCCTCAGTCCGCGTCTCAGTCGGCGTCGCAGCCTCTGTCAGCATCTCTGTAGGCGTCTCAGTCGCTGCCGCTGTCTATTGGTGGGTCTGCTGCTTTCTCTATGCCTATATCTACCCCTATCTGCCTCAGTCGGCGTCTCAGTCGGCGTCGCAGCATCTGCCAGCGTCTCTGTAGGCATCTCTGTCGCTGCCGCTGTCGATTGGGGGTCTGCTGCCTTCTCTATGCCTATATCTACCCCTATCTGCCTCAGTCCGCGTCTCAGTCGGCGTCGCAGCCTCTGTCAGCATCTCTGTAGGCATCTCAGTCGCTGCCGCTCTCTATTGGTGGGTCTGCTGCCTTCTCTATTCCTATATCTACCCCCATCTGCCTCAGTTGGCGTCTCAGTCGGCGTCGCAGCTTCCGTCGGCGTCTCTGTAGGCGTCTCAGTCGCTGCCGGTGTCGATTGGGGGGCCTGCTGCCTTCTCTACGCCGATATCTACCCCTATCTGCCTTAGTCGGTATCTCAGTCGGCGTCGCAGCCTCTGTTGGCGTCTCTGTAGGAATCTCAGTCGCTGCTGCTGTCGATTGGGGGGGGTCTACTGCCTTCTCTATGCATATATCTACTACTCTCTGCCTCAGTCAGCGTCGCAGTCGGCGTCGCAGTCTCTGTCATCATCTTTGTAGGCGTCTCAGTCGCTGCTGCTGTCTATTGGTGGGTCTGCTGCCTTCTCTATGCCTATATCTACCCCTATCTGCCTCAGTCGACGTCTCAGTCAGCGTCGCAGCCTCTGTCAGCGTCTCTGTAGGCATCTCAGTCGCTGCCGCTGTCGATTGGGGGTCTGCTGCCTTCTCTATGCCTATATCTACCCCTAACTGCCTCAGTCCGCGTCTCAGTCGGCATCGCAGTCTCTGTCAGCATCTTTGTAGGCGTCTCAGTCGCTGCTGCTGTATATTGGTGGGTCTGCTGCCTTCTCTATGCCTATATCTACCCCTAGCTGCCTCTGTCGGCCTCGCTGCCTCTCACAGCATCTCTGTAGGCGTCTCAGTCGCTGCCGCTGTCGATTGGGGGTCTGCTGCCTTCTCTATACCTATATCTACACCTATCTGTCTCAGTCGGCGTCTAAGTCGGCGTCTCAGTCGATGTCGCATCCTCTGTCAGCGTCTCTGTAGGTGTTTCAGTCGCTGCCGCTGTCGATTGGGAGGTCTGCTGCCTTCTTTATGCCTATATCTACCCCTATCTGCCTCAGTCGGCTTCTCAGTCGGCGTCGCAGCCTCTGTCAGCGTCTCTGTAGGAGTCTCAGTCGTTTCCGCTGTCGATTGGGGGTCTGCTGCCTTCTTCATGCCTATATCTACCCCTATCTGCCTCAGTCGGCGTCGCAGCTTCTGTCAGCATCTCTGTAGGTGTCTCAGTCGCTGCCGCTGTCGATTGGGGGTCTGCTGCCTTCTCTATGCCTTTATCTACCCCTATCTGTCTCAGTCGGCGTCTAAGTCGGCGTCTCAGTCGATGTCGCATCCTCTGTCAGCGTCTCTGTAGGCGTTTCAGTCGCTGCCGCTGTCGATTGGGAGGTCTGCTACCTTCTTTATGCCTATATCTACCCCTCTCTGCCTCAGTCGGCTTCTCAGTCGGCTTCTCAGTCGGCGTCGCAGCCTCTGTCAGCGTCTCTGTAGGAGTCTCAGTCGTTTCCGCTGTCGATTGGGGGTCTGCTGCCTTCTCTATGCCTATATCTACCCCTATCTGCCTCAGTCAGCGTCGCAGCTTCTGTCAGCGTTTCTGTAGGCGTCTCAGTCGCTGCCGCTGTCGATTGGGGAGTCTGCTGCCTTCTCTACGCCTAGATCTACACCAATCCGCCTCAGTCGGCGTCTCAGTCAGCGTCGCAACCTCTGTCAGCGTTTCTGTATTCGTCTCAGTCGCTGTCGATTGGGGGGGGTCTGCTGCCTTCTCTATGCCTATATCTACCCCTATCTGCCTCAGTCGGAGTCTCAGTCGGCGTCACAGCCTCTGTCAGCGTCTTTAGGAATCTCAGTCGTAGCCGCTGTCGATTGGGGGTCTGCTGTCTTCTCTATGCCTATATCTACCCCTATCTGCCTCAGTCGGCGTCTCAGTCGATGTCGCAGCCTCTGTCAGCGTCTCTGTAGGCTTCTCAGACGCTGCCGCTGTCGACTGGGGAGGTCTGCTGCCTTATCTACGCCTATATCTACCCCATCTGCCTCAGTTGGCGTCTCAGTCGGCGTCGCAGCTTCTGTCGGCGTCTCTGTAGGCTTCTCAGTCGCTGCCGCTGTCGATTGGGGAGTCTGCTGCCTTCTCTACGCCTAGATCTACACCTATATGCCTCAGTCGGCGTCGCAATCGGCGTCGCAGCATTTGTCAGCGTCTCTGTAGGCTTCTAAGTCGCTGCCCCTGTCGATTGGGGAGTCTGCTGCCTTCTCTACGCCTAGATCTACACCAATCCGCCTCAGTCGGCGTCTCAGTCAGCGTCGCAACCTCTGTCAGCGTTTCTGTATTCGTCTCAGTCGCTGTCGATTGGGGGGGGGGGGTCTGCTGCCTTCTCTATGCCTATATCTACCCCTATCTGCCTCAGTCGGAGTCTCAGTCGGCGTCACAGCCTCTGTCAGCGTCTCTGTAGGAATCTCAGTCGTAGCCGCTGTCGATTGGGGGGTCTGCTGCCTTCTCTATGCCAATATCTACCCCTATCTGCCTCAGTCGGCGTCGCAGCCTCTGCCAGCGTCTCTGTAGGCATCTCAGTAGCTGCCGCTGTCGATTGGGGGGGGTCTGCTGCCTTCTTTATGCCTATTTCTACCCCTATCTGCCTCAGTCGGCGTCTCAGTCGGCGTCGCAGCCTCTGTCAGCGTCTCTGTAGGAGTCTCAGTCATTGCCGCTGTCGATTGGGGGGTCTGCTGCCTTCTCTATGCATATATCAAACCCTATCTGCCTCAGTCGGCGTCTCAGTCAGCGTCGCAGCCTCTGTCAGCGTCTCTGTAGGCGTCTCAGTCGCTGCCGCTGTCGATTGGGGAGGTCCGCTACCTTCTCTATGCCTATATCTAACCCAATCTGCCTCAGTCCGCGTCTCAGTCGGCGTCGCAGCCTCTGTCAGCATCTCTGTAGGCGTCTCAGTCGCTGCCGGTGTCGGTTGGGGTGTCGGATGCCTTCTCTATGCCTATATCTACCCATATCTGCCTCAGTCGGCGTCTCAGTCGGCGTCTCAATTGATGTCGCAGCCTCTGTCAGCGTCTCTGTAGGCTTCTCAGTCGCTGCCGCTGTAGATTGGGGAGTCTGCTGCCTTCTCTACGCTTAGATCTACACCTATATGCCTCAGTCGGCATCGCAATCGGCGTCGCAGCATTTGTCAGTGTCTCTGTAGGCTTCTAAGTCGCTGCCCCTACCGATTGGGGGGCCTGCACCCTTCTCTACGCCTAGATATACACCTATCTGCCTCAGTCGCCGTCACAGCCTCTGTCAGCGTCTCTGTTGGATTCTCAGTCGCAGCCGCTGTCGATTGGGAGGTCTGCTGCCTTCTCTATGCCTATATCTACCCCTATCTGCCTCAGTCCGCGTCTCAGTCGGCGTCGCAGCCGCTGACAGCATTTCTGTAGGCGTCTCAGTCGCTGCCGCTGTCGATTGGGGGTCTGCTGCCTTCTCTATGCCTATATCTACCCCAATCTGCCTCAGTCGGCGTCTAAGTCGGCGTCTCAGTCGATTTCGCATGCTCTGTCAGCGTATCTGTAGGCGTTTCAGTCGCTGCCGCTGTCGATTGGGGGGTCTGCTGCCTTCTTTATGCCTATATCTACCCCTATCTGCCTCAGTCGGCGTCGCAGCTTATGTCAGCGTTTCTGTAGGCGTCTCAGTCGCTGCCGCTGTAAATTGGGGGGTCTGCTGCCTTCTCTATGCCTATATCTACCCCTATCTGCCTCAGTTGGCGTCTCAGTCGGCGTCGCAGCCTCTGTCAGCGTCTCTGTACGAATCTCAGTCGTTGCCGCTGTCGATTGGGGTGTCTGCTGCCTTCTCTATGCCTATATCTACCCCTATCTAACTCAGTCGGAGTCTCAGTCGATGTCGCAGCCTCTGTCAGCGTCTCTGTAGGCTTCTCAGTCGCAGCCGCTGTCGATTGGGGGGTCTGCTATGCCTATATCTACCCCTATCTGCCTCAGTCCGCGTCTCAGTCGGCGTTGCAGCCTCTGTCAGCATCTCTGTAGGCGTCTCTGTCGCTTCCGCTGTCTTTTGGTGGGTCTGCTGCCTTCTCTATGCCTATATCTACCCCTACCTGCCTCAGTCGGCGTCGCAGCTTCTGTCAGCGTTTCTGTAGGCGTCTCAGTCGCTGCCGCTGTAAATTGGGGGGTCTGCTGCCTTCTCTATGCCTATATCTAGCCCTATCTGCCTCAGTCGGCGTCTCAGTCGGCGTCGCAGCCTCTGTCAGCGTGTCTGTAGGCGTCTCAGTAGCTGCCGCTGTCGATTGGAGGGGACTGCTGCCTTCTCTATGCCAATATCTACCACTATCTGCCTCAGTCGGCGTCTCAGTCGGCGTCGCAGCCTCTGTCAGCGTCTCTGTAAGCGTTTCAGTCGCTGCCGCTGTAGATTGGGGGGTCTGCTGCCTTCTCTATGCCTATATCTAGCTATATCTGCCTCAGTCGGCGTCTCAGTCGGCGTCGCAGCCTCTGTCAGCGTTTCTGTAGGCGTCTCAGTCGCTGTCGCTATCGATTTGGGGGGGGGTCTGCTGCCTTCTCTATGCCTATATCTACCCCTATCTGCCTCAGTCGGCGTCTCAGTCGGCGTCGCAGCCTCTGCCAGCGTCTCTGTAGGCATCTCAGTAGCTGCCGCAGTCGATTGGGGGGTCTGCTGCCTTCTCTATGCCTATATCTACCCCTATCTGCCTCAGTCGGCGTCGCAGCTTATGTCAGCGTTTCTGTAGGCGTCTCAGTCGCTGCCGCTGTAAATTGGGGGGTCTGCTGCCTTCTCTATGCCTATATCTACCCCTATCTGCCTCAGTCGGCGTCGCAGCTTCTGTCAGCGTTTCTGTAGGCGTCTCAGTCGCTGCCGCTGTAAATTGGGGGGTCTGCTGCCTTCTTTATGCCTATATCTACCCCTATCTGCCTCAGTCGGCGTCGCAGCCTCTATCAGCGTTTCTGTAGGCGTCTCAGTCGCTGTCGCTATCGATTTGGGGGGGGGGTCTGCTGCCTTCTCTATGCCTAAATCTACCCCTATCTGCCTCAGTCGGCGTCTCAGTCGGCGTCGCAGCCTCTGCCAGCGTCTCTGTAGACATCTCAGTAGCTGCCGCTGTCGATTGGGGGGGGGGTCTGTTGCCTTCTTTATGCCTATTTCTACCCCTATCTGCCTCAGTCGGCGTCTCAGTCGGCGTCGCAGCCTCTGTCAGCGTCTCTGTAGGAGTCTCAGTCATTGCCGCTATCGATTGGGGGGTCTGCTGCCTTCTCTATGCATATATCAAACCCTATCTGCCTCAGTCGGCGTCTCAGTCAGCGTCGCAGCCTCTGTCAGCGTCTCTGTAGGCGTCTCAGTCGCTGCCGCTGTCGATTGGGGAGGTCCGCTACCTTCTCTATGCCTATATCTAACCCAATCTGCCTCAGTCCGCGTCTCAGTCGGCGTCGCAGCCTCTGTCAGCATCTCTCTAGGCGTCTCAGTCGCTGCCGGTGTCGGTTGGGGTGTCGGATGCCTTCTCTATGCCTATATCTACCCATATCTGCCTCAGTCGGCGTCTCAGTCGGCGTCTCAATTGATGTCGCAGCCTCTGTCAGCGTCTCTGTAGGCTTCCCAGTCGCTGCCGCTGTCGATTGGGTTGTCTGCTGCCTTCTCTACGCTTAGATCTACACCTATATGCCTCAGTCGGCATCGCAATCGGCGTCGCAGCATTTGTCAGCGTCTCTGTAGGCTTCTAAGTCGCTGCCCCTGCCGATTGGGGGACCTGCACCCTTCTCTACGCCTAGATATACACCTATCTGCCTCAGTCGGCGTCACAGCCTCTGTCAGCGTCTCTGTTGGATTCTCAGTCGCAGCCGCTGTCGATTGGGAGGTCTGCTGCCTTCTCTATGCCTATATCTACCCCTATCTGCCTCAGTCCGCGTCTCAGTCGGCGTCGCAGCCTCTGACAGCATTTCTGTAGGCGTCTCAGTCGCTGCCGCTGTCGATTGGGGGTCTGCTGCCTTCTCTATGCCTATATCTACCCCAATCTGCCTCAGTCGGCGTCTAAGTCGGCGTCTCAGTCGATTTCGCATCCTCTGTCAGCGTATCTGTAGGCGTTTCAGTCGCTGCCGCTGTCGATTGGGGGGTCTGCTGCCTTCTTTATGCCTATATCTACCCCTATCTGCCTCAGTCGGCGTCGCAGCTTATGTCAGCGTTTCTGTAGGCATCTCAGTCGCTGTCGCTATCGATTGGGGGGGGGGTCTGCTGCCTTCTCTATGCCTATATCTACCCCTATCTGCCTCAGTCGGCGTCTCAGTCGGCGTCGCAGCCTCTGTCAGCGTCTCTGTACGAATCTCAGTCGCTGCCGCTGTCGATTGGGGGGTCTGCTGCCTTCTCTATGCCTATATCTACCCCTATCTAACTCAGTCGGAGTCTCAGTCGATGTCGCATCCTCTGTCAGCGTCTCTGTAGGCTTCTCAGTCGCAGCCGCTGTCGATTGGGGTGTCTGCTGCCTTCTCTATGCCTATATCTACCCCTATCTGCGTCAGTCCGCGTCTCAGTCGGCGTTGCAGCCTCTGTCAGCATCTCTGTAGGCGTCTCTGTCGCTCCCGCTGTCTTTTGGTGGGTCTGCTGCCTTCTCTATGCCTATATCTACCCCTACCTGCCTCAGTCGGCGTCGCAGCTTCTGTCAGCGTTTTTGTAGGCGTCTCAGTCGCTGCCGCTGTAAATTGGGGGGTATGCTGCCTTCTCTATGCCTATATCTAACCCTATCTGCCTCAGTCGGCGTCTCAGTCGGCGTCGCAGCCTCTGTCAGCGTGTCTGTAGGCGTCTCAGTAGCTGCCGCTGTCGATTGGAGGGGACTGCTGCCTTCTCTATACCAATATATACCACTATCTGCCTCAGTCGGCGTCTCAGTCGGCGTCGCAGCCTCTGTCAGCGTCTCTGTAAGCGTTTCAGTCGCTGCCGCTGTCGATTGGGGGGTCTGCTGCCTTCTCTATGCCTATATCTAGCCCTATCTGCCTCAGTCGGCGTCTCAGTCGGCGTTGCAGCCTCTGTCAGCGTTTCTGTAGGCGTCTCAGTCGCTGTCGCTATCGATTTGGGGGGGGGGGGGTCTGCTGCCTTCTCTATGCCTATATCTACCCCTATCTGCCTCAGTCGGCGTCTCAGTCGGCGTCGCAGCCTCTGCCAGCGTCTCTGTAGGCATCTCAATAGCTGCCGCAGTCGATTGGGGGGTCTGCTGCCTTCTCTATGCCTATATCTACCCCTATCTGCCTCAGTCGGCGTCGCAGCTTATGTCAGCATTTCTGTAGGCGTCTCAGTCGCTGCCGCTGTAAATTGGGGGGTCTGCTGCCTTCTTTATGCCTATTTCTACCCCTATCTGCCTCAGTCGGCGTCTCGGTCGGCGTCGCAGCCTCTGTCAGCGTCTCTGTAGGCTTCTCAGTCGCTGCCGCTGTCGATTGGGGAGTCTGCTGCCTTCTCTACGCCTAGATCTACACCTATATGCCTCAGTCGGCGTCGCAATCGGCGTCGCAGCATTTGTCAGCGTCTCTGTAGGCTTCTAAGTCGCTGCCCCTGTCGATTGGGGGGCCTGCTGCCTTCTCTACGCCTAGATCTACACCTATCTGCCTCAGTCGGCGTCGCAGCCTCTGTCAGCGTCTCTGTAGGATTCTCAGTCGCAGCCGCTGTCGATTGGGGGGTCTGCTGCCTTCTCTATGCCTATATCTACCCCTATCTGCCTCAGTCGGCGTCGCAGCTTCTTTCAGCGTCTCTGTAGGCGTCTTAGTCGCTGCCGCTGTCGATTGGAGGGTCTGCTGCCTTCTCTATGACTACATCTAACCCTAGCTGCCTCAGTCGGCCTCGCTGCCTCTGACAGCATTTCTGTAGGCGTCTCAGTCGCTGCCGCTGTTGATTGGGGGTCTGCTGCCTTCTCTATGCCTATATCTACCTCTATCTGCCTCAGTCGGCGTCTAAGTCGGCGTCTCAGTCGATGTCGCATCCTCTGTCGGCGTCTCTGTAGGCGTTTCAGTCGCTGCCGCTGTCGATTGGGGGGTCTGCTGCCTTCTTTATGCCTATATCTACCCTTATCTGCCTCAGTCGGCGTCGCAGCTTCTGTCAGCGTTTCTGTAGGCGTCTCAGTCGCTGCCGCTGTAAATTGGGGGGTCTGCTGCCTTCTCTATGCCTATATATACCCCTATCTGCCTCAGTCGGCGTCTCAGTCGGCGTCGCAGCCTCTGTCAGCGTCTCTGTACGAATCTCAGTCGTTGCCGCTGTCGATTGGGGGTCTGCTGCCTTCTCTATGCCTATATCTACCCCTATCTGCCTCAGTCGGCGTCGCACCCTCTGCCAGCGTCTCTGTAAGCATCTCAGTAGCTGCCGCTGTCGTTTGGGGGGGGGGGGTCTGCTGCCTTCTTTATGCCTATTTCTACCCCTATCTGCCTCAGTCGGCGTCTCAGTCAGCGTCGCAGCCTCTGTCAGCGTCTCTATAGGCGTCTCAGTCGCTGCCGCTGTCGATTGGGGAGGTCCGCTACTTTCTCTATGCCTATATCTACCCTAATCTGCCTCAGTTCGCGTCTCAGTCGGCGTCGCAGCCTCTGTCAGCATCTCTGTAGGCGTCTCAGTCGCTGCCGGTGTCGATTGGGGTGTCGGCTGCCTTCTCTATGCCTATATCTACCCCTATCTGCCTCAGTCGGCGTCGCAGCTTATGTCAGCATTTCTGTAGGCGTCTCAGTCGCTGCCGCTGTAAATTGGGGGGTCTGCTGCCTTCTTTATGCCTATTTCTACCCCTATCTGCCTCAGTCGGCGTCTCGGTCGGCGTCGCAGCCTCTGTCAGCGTCTCTGTAGGCTTCTCAGTCGCTGCCGCTGTCGATTGGGGAGTCTGCTGCCTTCTCTACGCCTAGATCTACACCTATATGCCTCAGTCGGCGTCGCAATCGGCGTCGCAGCATTTGTCAGCGTCTCTGTAGGCTTCTAAGTCGCTGCCCCTGTCGATTGGGGGGCCTGCTGCCTTCTCTACGCCTAGATCTACACCTATCTGCCTCAGTCGGCGTCGCAGCCTCTGTCAGCGTCTCTGTAGGATTCTCAGTCGCAGCCGCTGTCGATTGGGGGGTCTGCTGCCTTCTCTATGCCTATATCTACCCCTATCTGCCTCAGTCGGCGTCGCAGCTTCTTTCAGCGTCTCTGTAGGCGTCTTAGTCGCTGCCGCTGTCGATTGGAGGGTCTGCTGCCTTCTCTATGACTACATCTAACCCTAGCTGCCTCAGTCGGCCTCGCTGCCTCTGACAGCATTTCTGTAGGCGTCTCAGTCGCTGCCGCTGTTGATTGGGGGTCTGCTGCCTTCTCTATGCCTATATCTACCCCTATCTGCCTCAGTCGGCGTCTAAGTCGGCGTCTCAGTCGATGTCGCATCCTCTGTCGGCGTCTCTGTAGGCGTTTCAGTCGCTGCCGCTGTCGATTGGGGGGGTTCTGCTGCCTTCTTTATGCCTATATCTACTCCTATCTGCCTCAGTCGGCGTCGCAGCTTCTGTCAGCGTTTCTGTAGGCGTCCTCAGTCGCTGCCGCTGTAAATTGGGGGGTCTGCTGCCTTCTCTATGCCTATATATACCCCTATCTGCCTCAGTCGGCGTCTCAGTCGGCGTCGCAGCCTCTGTCCAGCGTCTCTGTACGAATCTCAGTCGTTGCCGCTGTCGATTGGGGGTCTGCTGCCTTCTCTATGCCTATATCTACCCCTATCTGCCTCAGTCGGCGTCGCACCCTCTGCCAGCGTCTCTGTAAGCATCTCAGTAGCTGCCGCTGTCGTTTGGGGGGGGTCTGCTGCCTTCTTTATGCCTATTTCTACCCCTATCTGCCTCAGTCGGCGTCTCAGTCAGCGTCGCAGCCTCTGTCAGCGTCTCTATAGGCGTCTCAGTCGCTGCCGCTGTCGATTGGGGAGGTCCGCTACTTTCTCTATGCCTATATCTACCCTAATCTGCCTCAGTTCGCGTCTCAGTCGGCGTCGCAGCCTCTGTCAGCATCTCTGTAGGCGTCTCAGTCGCTGCCGGTGTCCATTGGGGTGTCGGCTGCCTTCTCTATGCCTATATCTACCCATATCTGCCTCAGTCGGCGTCTCAGTCAGCGTCTCAATTGATGTCGCAGCCTCTGTCAGCGTCTCTGTAGGCTTCTCAGTCGCTGCCGCTGTCGATTGGGGAGTCTGCTGCCTTCTCTACGCTTAGATCTACACCTATATGCCTCAGTCGGCATCGCAATCGGCGTCGCAGCATTTGTCAGCGTCTCTGTAGGCTTCTAAGTCGCTGCCCCTGCCGATTGGGGGGCCTGCACCCTTCTATACGCCTAGATATACACCTATCTGCCTCAGTCGGCGTCACAGCCTCTGTCAGCGTCTCTGTTGGATTCTCAGTCGCAGCCGCTGTCGATTGGGAGGTCTGCTGCCTTCTCTATGCCTACATCTACCCCTATCTTTCTCAGTCCGCGTCTCAGTCGGCGTCGCAGCCTCTGTCAGCATCTCTGTAGGCGTCTCAGTCGCTGCCGCTGTCTATTGGTGGGTCTGCTGCTTTCTCTATGCCTATATCTACCCCTATCTGCCTCAGTCGGCGTCTCAGTCGGCGTCTCAGTCGATTTCGCATCCTCTGTCAGCGTATCTGTAGGCGTTTCAGTCGCTGCCGCTGTCAATTGGGGGGTCTGCTGCCTTCTTTATGCCTATATCAACCCCTATCTGCCTCAGTCGGCGTCGCAGCTTATGTCAGCGTTTCTGTAGGCGTCTCAGTCGCTGCCGCTGTAAATTGGGGGGTCTGTTGCCTTCTCTATGCCTATATCTACCCCTATCTGCCTCAGTTGGCGTCTCAGTCGGCGTCGCAGCCTCTGTCAGCGTCTCTGTACGAATCTCAGCCGTTGCCGCTGTCGATTGGGGGGTCTGCTGCCTTCTCTATGCCTATATCTACCCCTATCTAACTCAGTCGGAGTCTCAGTCGATGTCGCAGCCTCTGTCAGCGTCTCTGTAGGCTTCTCAGTCGCAGCCGCTGTCGATTGGGGGGTCTGCTATGCCTATATCTACCCCTATCTGCCTCAGTCCGCGTCTCAGTCGGCGTTGCAGCCTCTGTCAGCATCTCTGTAGGCGTCTCTGTCGCTTCCGCTGTCTTTTGGTGGGTCTGCTGCCTTCTCTATGCCTATATCTACCCCTACCTGCCTCAGTCGGCGTCGCAGCTTCTGTCAGCGTTTCTGTAGGCGTCTCAGTCGCTGCCGCTGTAAATTGGGGGGTCTGCTGCCTTCTCTATGCCTATATCTAGCCCTATCTGCCTCAGTCGGCGTCTCAGTCGGCGTCGCAGCCTCTGTCAGCGTGTCTGTAGGCGTCTCAGTAGCTGCCGCTGTCGATTGGAGGGGTCTGCTGCCTTCTCTATGCCAATATCTACCACTATCTGCCTCAGTCGGCGTCTCAGTCGGCGTCGCAGCCTCTGTCAGCGTCTCTGTAAGCGTTTCAGTCGCTGCCGCTGTAGATTGGGGGGTCTGCTGCCTTCTCTATGCCTATATCTAGCTCTATCTGCCTCAGTCGGCGTCTCAGTCGGCGTCGCAGCCTCTGTCAGCGTTTCTGTAGGCGTCTCAGTCGCTGTCGCTATCGATTTGGGGGGGGGGGGGGGTCTGCTGCCTTCTCTATGCCTATATCTACCCCTATCTGCCTCAGTCGGCGTCTCAGTCGGCGTCGCAGCCTCTGCCAGCGTCTCTGTAGGCATCTCAGTAGCTGCCGCAGTCGATTGGGGGGTCTGCTGCCTTCTCTATGCCTATATCTACCCCTATCTGCCTCAGTCGGCGTCGCAGCTTAT